>CAUYSK010125417.1:0-17056 GCA_963575035.1 Avahi laniger
CATACTCTGCACAGGGCTATAATGAAATATCTGGTATTAGTAAGCTCTTATAACATGCCAGGTACCATGCTGCTTCTAGGAATATCGGATAGCAACCCTATGAGATAAACACTACTATTCCAGTTTTATCAGAGGAGGAACTGAGGTTTATAACAGTTGAGTAACTTTGCTGAGGATGCAGAGCTCTAGTACATAGTGGCATAAATCATATTCCAGAATATTCCATTTACCTGTACAAGGTAACTGTGTCAGAGTTTATAAAAGCAATAAATAACAGAAATAACAAAAACCTAATAGCCTTCTCATCTACCTTATAAGATTGATCTGCTAAGGTCTTGGTCTTAGCACCAATACACAATATTTTTGGTACTTAATATTTAACAATTTTTGATATTCATTATTTCAAAAATATTATTTACAGATATAATACTGTTGCTTTTCCCTGTAGTTAATTGGTGAGCTATAGATGATGTCTGGGGGTATCCGCTAACCACTTAGGTAGAGCCAAACCTCATAGAGTAGAATTACTTTGGTAAATTCACTTTAGTATATAAATATAGCATGTGGTCTTTGTAATTATGAATACTAAAAGGTCTGAAGGATAATAGAAGCTCTTTGGACTGGAGCAGAAAAATACAAGATCAAGCTGTGAACCTGGGACATCTTTTGATGTCAGAAAGTAAAGAAGTGCTAAAAAAGAAAAAAAAAAACCCAAAATGAAAAGACAGAGTGACATACTGGCCAGATCTGGGACAATTGGGCCACACAATACATAATGATAGTTATAGATTATATATAACCCATGGAATAAAATAAGAATCTGTTAGTCTATAAGTGAAAAAAAGGCAAGCAAAGTCTCTGCTGTGATGGAATTTACACGAATTCAGATATCAGTAAGGGCAGTGGAGGAAATAAATAAATCCAGGTAATGTGATGAGGGCTGATTCGTGAGTGCTATTTTATATTATGTTGTTAGGGAAGACTTCTCTGTGGAGATGATGTATAAGCTGGAACTTGAATAATAAAAGTGAGTTAGTCATATCAAAATCTGAGAAAAGACCATTGTAGGTTACCAATGTATTTAATCAGTAATAATGTCAAATAATTATAAGCATTTTAGATAGGTCTACTTTAACATTTGTGCTTGGGGCAGGAATACAAATGGAGGCCCATATAACATGTCTACATAGTTTAAAATTATATAGTTTACAAACTTAAAAAAAACCTCTCTTTCTACTTTGACAAATATATCCTTCTGAAGATCTGCAAGTCCAAGATCAAATGTAGAATTTTCGGACTTCTTGGGTTCTGTTTTGGAACATGGTGTCGTGGAGAGAGACAGCCCCTGCTCTGAAGCCTGCCCCTTCCCACTTTTGGCTCTTATGTACTACACTCCGAAAGACCTTACACATAACTCAGGCCCCATGTCCAAGCTGCATCTGTACCCCAACAAAAAGCCGTGCTTTGGCACCCCTGGGGTTGGGCTGTAATTAATGGTGGCATGGCCTGCCTTCAGGAATACTAACTTGAAGAAGCCCTGGAACTGGGCTCCAGGCCATTTGGGCGGGGAACTTATGGTCCCAGGTATCTGGAGCATGGCCTGAAGGGGATGAGGCACAGGCTTCAATTAGGCACACCCCTTGGGCCCTATCTAAGCCTCACCTTATGGGCTGGGGCATAGATAAAGCAGGGCCAAAGTGGGGCCTTATAAGCTGTGGATCTCAGAGCTGGGGCCTCACTCACCATGATATAGAGTACTATTTTTTTTCCTGAGACTGGGTCTCACCCTGTTGCCCAGGCTAGAGTACAGTGGCATCATCATCAAAGCTCACTGCAACCTTGAACTCTTAAGTTTATGTGATCCTCTTGCCTCAGCCTCCTGAGTAGATGGGACTATAGGCACAGGCCACTAGACCTGGCTAATTTTTCTAGTTTTTGTAGAGATGGGGTCTTGCTATGTGGCTCAGGCTGGAATATAGAGTACTATTGATTCTAGATTCCAGGAGTGAAAGCTTCTTTTAGACTAAGGAAAATTACATGACACAGAAGAGGTTTTGAAACTGCTTTGTGATATATGTAAGATATTAAAACAAGATGGAAAAACAGTTATACATTGAAAAGGCTGCTTGACCAAAAGAGCCTTAATATTGTACTCTGCAGGCAACAATACCAACATAACAGGACTTTCTAACAACAAGTGATTGTTTGCAGAGGAAGCAGTTCTTTTACTGGAACCTCCAGAAGTAGCCAAATGGATGTATTTTGAAGCATACAAGTATTTTTTACATACATATATATATCTCTACTATATAAATCCTCTCATTCTACTCTTGAGAAAATACTAAAATTCGCATGGAGGCAATAATAGCTGACATATAGATGGAAATTTATTATTTCTTTTGTTATCTTGAAAGCCAGTTATATTGCTCCATTATCACATTTTTAGATCCAAGGTTTAAGGATATATTTTTCAGCAAACATCCTTACCTCTAAACCCCTGAAGCACTCAAGCCAGCTCATTATATCACTCTGCAATCCTGCCTCGTACCTCCAGGCCCACCAAGAACTCTAAATGTCCTAAGTATTTACTGTTCTTAATCCCCAACATGACATTAAGTGAATTGGTTCTGTCATGTGAGTATAACTGATTGTTTCCCCTAAAAAAGACAGACGCTTGAGTTAAAAGAAAAAGGATATATTTTTCTCAAGTGATTATGTGAAGCAGTAAGTGCACTTAAAAATATAAAATAAAAAATATAAGTTAGGACGACAGTCTTAGACCTATCTGAAAATATGTAGAAAGCATCATCATCATCAAACAGCACACTAAGCTTCAGTTTATGAAATTATTTTAATGAAATTGTATCATCACTATCAACCAAATCTTCAAAGCTGGGAATTGGAGATAAATCTTTTACCAACTATTATATGATAGGAAAGAAAGCCTAATAATTTGGTGATACCCTCATTCTCAGCAGTATTTAGACTGGAAAATCTAGCCAAAACCAATCTTGATTCTTTGATTCTCTAGTGACTTGTTTAAAAGTAAGGCTGGGTGCTGCGGCTCACGCCTTTAATCCGGGCACTTTGGTTGGCTGAAGTGGGAGGATAACTTGAGCCGAGGAGTTTGAGATCAGCCTGAGCAAAATAGTGAGACCCTGTCTCTACAAAAAATAGAAAAATTAGCCAGATGTGGTGGTATGCACCTGTAGTTCTAGCTACTCAGGAGGCTGAGCCAGGAGGATTGCTTGAGCCAAGGAATTTGAGGTTGCATTGAGCTATGGTGATGCCACTGCACTCTAGCCCAAGCAATAGAGTGAGACCTTGTCTCAAAAAAAAAAAAAAAAAAGCAGCTATATAGTATTACAGATATGAAGTATAGTAACCATAGGATCAATCCAACAGCTCTCAGTGCTAAGAAATTATTTCTTAAAAAATCTAATAATTAAATTATAAGTTGTTTAAAATTTTATTATATTGTTTCATATTCTTGTATCTCAGTCGTTTGTTATAAAATGGTGACATTTGGTGTCAGCTGAATGTTGATTTCAACACTGAACCATTTGTTATCTAGCTGGAATGTGTGTCAGGTATACCTCTAGCTTTTATCTTTAAAAAGAAAAAACAAAAAACCCCTTTATGTAGTCTTACTAAACTTTTGAGAATTAGTGAAATTATATGCATGTGTTCCATCTCCCTCCTTTTCCCACTTGCATTATCTTACAAGAACTGGTGGATTGCCTAGGTAGGACTCAAGCCAAGAAGCTTTTTGGCAGGAAAAGAGAATAAGGAAGAGGTCTTGAAAAACAAAAGTGACAACATTTGAGGGAGAAGAAAGTTACTGGAATGGGAATTAAAAGGTGGCTTTCGTTTCACTTGTTGGAAAATGAACTTTGTCCTGATAAATATAGTCAAGCACACGAGCATTTAAGCAACTTGATGACTTTGCCAGGAAAAGTGAAATTTTGGCTAGCTTACCTCAAAGAAAATATTTCAAAAGCATTATTCTTGAGAATTATCCAGCATTTGTCTAAATTCAAATAATAGATTAAATATGCCAGTCCATTTTGAAATAGGCTGTAGGGAATTTGGTTAAAAAAGAATATGAAGAATATGCTGCAAATGAAATTTGCTGTTTAATTTGATCATATGATACCACTAAAACTGAATAAAGGTAAATTTAATCTTAATTTTTTTAATGTTAATTTGTTGTGGTGTCTATATTTTGTACTAGGTATTTTCTTTTTCTTTTTTTTTTGTCTTTTTTCCAAGGGATTGGCCTTCCATGTACTAGGTGTTTTCTCAAATGTCTGTTTATATATATTTGTCTGTTCCTATTTAAGAGAGGGAAATTCCAAAGCTGATTAGAAGGTCAGAACCTGGGAGGAGCTTATCCACCACGGTCTCTACTGCAAGGTGATCTAACTGGGCCTTTCTCTGGGGAGGTAGGGATGTGGTTGCTGTCTTTCATAGGTCTAGAATTATGCCACTGATAAGAAGATATTTCAGTCATAAACTGAAGGAAATAAAAAAGTGAATCTTTGAGGCTATTCGAGATGGGAATGTCCCAGGCAATGTCAAGGGCCATAGGTAGGACTGTTGTTGATATGTTAGATCATGGTTCTCAAAGTGTGCTCTTCTGATCAGCAGCATCAGCACCTTGTTATTAATGCAAATTCTCAGCCCCACTCCAAAGCTACTAAATCAGAAACTCTGGAGTTGTGGCTCAGCAATCTGTAATGTAATAGGCTCTCCAGGTTATTCTGATATACATTAAAGATTGAAAACTGCTGTGTTAGATGAACAGCATAGAGGCCAGTAGGGCTGGGACCAGGTGAGGGAGGGGAAAGTTTTTAGGGGATGATGTTAATGAATTAGCCAGGGGCCAGATTATGTGGGGCTTTATGGACCATTGTAAGGACTTTGGCTATTTTGTGAGATGAGAAACCATTGGAAGGTTTTGAACAGAGGAGTGATATGAGCTTTTGATATGATATTTTTTAACAGATTATTTTGACTGTGTTGAGACATGAGTATAGGGGGCCAAGGACTGAAGCGGGAAGACCAGTTGAGAGTCTGTTGCAATAAGATAGGCTAGAGATAATGTTGGTTTGGATCACGATGGGAACAGTGGATGTAGTGAGAAATAGCTGGAGTTCCACTCTTCATCCAGTTACTGTCTAGACTATCAGTTCCATCAATGAAATTTCTCTTCCCTTTTTCTTATGTCCCACCTGCTACTACCTTAATTTAGTTGCGTATTATCTCTAATTGGAACTGCTGTAGCAGATTCCTAACTGTATTCTCTGGTTCCAGGGAGAAGGCTGAATGAGTGCAATTTTTTAAAAACTTAAACCCATCATTATTTGAAAGCTGCCTTTCTCATTTATGGGCAAAAACATAATACTTTAAAAATTTTTACAGTTTTCCTATGTAGTATTTATTTTCACTTGTAAAAGTAGGAATCAAAATCATTATAGCTATGGAAGACCAACCTAAGGTTACTTTAATCGTTTTGTGCCATTGAAAGGTCCTTTCTCATTAGGGAGTCACTACTGCATATTATCTACACTGTCCAGTTTTTAACCAAAAATCACTAGATGTGGAAAGAGACTGACTCAAGAAAATTATGATTAATATTCAGTTAATAGGCTGGACATGGTGGCTCCCACCTGTAATCCCAGCACGTTGGGAGGCCGATGTGGGAGGATTGCTTGAACCCAGTTTGGGTGACAGAACAAGACCCTGTCTCTAAAAAAAAAATTCAGTGACTCCGAGTGGGCCCAGATACTGAATTGAACAAAGTCTTTTAAAACAACTAGTATAAGTATGTTTGAAGTACTAGAGCAAACTATGTTCAAAGAATTAAACACATATATCTTAATGAGTGAACAGATAGGGAGCCTTAAAAGAGAGCTAGTAACTATTAAAAAAGAATCAAATGTAAATTCTAGAGCAAAAATTATTGACTAAAATGAAAATTTTACTTGATGGGGACAACATCAGATTAGTGATAGCATAAGAAAGAATTGTGAACTTGATAGATCAGTAGAAATTATCCAATTTGAAGAACCTAGAGGGAAAAAAAAGATTGAAGGAATATAAATAGAGCCACAGATACCTATAGGACAGTATAATGATGTTAAACATACAGGTGACATATTGGGACACTAAGTATGGTAAAACTTTAATGTTTGACAAAGCCAGGTAGTGGGAATATAAATGTTTGTTATTGTTTTAGCAGTTACTGTTATATGAAATTATCTTGCTCATTTTTAAAAAATTAACTTCAGTGAAATATAACTTACATGCAATAATATTATATACCCATATTAAGTGTATAGTTTGATGAGTTTTGACAAATATATTAAACTTTGTAACCACCACAAACAACAAACATGATATGGGACATTTCTCTTATCCCAAAAGATTCTCTCATGTTCCTTTGCTATCCATCCTTTCACCATTCTTGACCCCAGGTAATCACTGATCAGTCACTTTAGATTAGTTTTACCTTTTTTAGGATTTCATATAAATAGTATCATGTAGTTTTTCTCACTGGCAGTGTTAACTTTGATTATTTGAATGGCAGTGTTTTCAAAGTTCCTCCACTGTGAAGTTACATTGGTAACTCCTTTGTAAATTATTAAGTAAAATATGGGAAGACACTCTGAGACTGTGGAACTATCCTGTTCCTTAACAAACTTTGGCCACTTGTTTTACTATATACTGATGATTTTTGCCTGAATCCACTGTTAGTTTGGAGGTTGCCAAATGGTGATTTTCTAATTCTGTTATTTCTTCTACATTTATTAGTTGGCATTTTACTAAGGAAAAGCTTTCCCTGTCTATCTGTTAGTCTGTCTGTCTATCTATCCATCCTCAATATGGACTCAATGAATTCTTATTTTATCCAATGTATTATAATCTATTACTGCCATTATTTACTTTGGTGCTCAAATTGTCTCAGATTTGGCCAGTGAAGAGCCCTTTTAAACTGATTCCTGTGTCCTTTGACAAGCCTCCATTATGTTTTGAGCACTTTGTTACTTTCTGGCACTAAATATTCTAGGCTAACCTTATACCTCTCCTGCTCAAGCCTGGAATCAGCCATTTCTCTAAGGAGCCTGGTTTCTTTTAGTGGAGAATAATATTTAGAGATTTTAGGCTTTTTAAGCTGAGTAGTTCCATACTGCTTTTATATTCCATGTTTCTGGTATTATCTTCTACCATTTTAACTGATATTTTAAAAAGACTTTAGGCATATTGATTTTATGTAATACAGTTTAATATCGTAACTACCCAAGAAATACCATTTTAACTAATGCTAGTATTTTATAGTAGTTTTTGCATATTTCTGTGGTTTGATTTGTATTCTTCATAAAAGGGGTCATGTAGTCAAGTCTTCATACTTTGGCAAGACTGCCAGTGTGTCCTTCTAGACAGATGAGAATCTCCTTGTTTTAGAACTATACAAGAGGAGATTTTACAGCCTCTAGGGAAAGTGTACCAATATTCAATGCCTAACACTCAAGGATTTTATGCATATTTATACTCACTTCTCTAGTTTTTTTCTAAAGGGAAATGGAATTAGTTATCTTTTTCCTAAAAGTTTTTTCCTCGTTTCCTCCCATTTTTTTTTGTTTTCCTTCTCCCTTTTCACTTTTTCATTCTTCCTCTTCTTCTCTTTCAAATGTTTAGTACCTTATTATATACAAGCCACTCTTTAGCCGGTTTCCAGTTCCCAACATTTTTAAGGTAGTCTTAGTTTATATTACGGTTTTCATTTTAATATTCTCTGAATACAAAGTCATTTATGTTGTAGAACCCACATTTAGACAAAAAGCTGAGATTATTTCTTTTTTTTTGGTTGCCAATTTTTAAATTAACCAATCATGTGTTTTTGCTTTGTTTTTGTTTAAAATTTAAAAATAAAAGCATTTATTATTTACAGTAGTTTTAGGTTAACAGCAAAACAGAGTGGAAAGTACAGAGTGTTCCCATGTACCCTCTGTCCTCACACGTGTATAACCTCTCTTGTTATCAACATCTTCCGCTGGAGTAGTATATTTGTTATGACTGATCAAGCTACATTGATGTGTCATTATCACCCAAAGTCCATAGTTTACATTAGGGTTCACTCTTGAACAAATTTATAATGACATTTATACACCACTATAGTATCACACAGAGTAGTTTCACTGCCTTAAAAATCCTCTGTACTTCCTCTGTTCATACCTGCCTTCCTCCTATCCCCTGGTAACCACTGATCTTTTTACTCTTTTCATAGTTTTGCCTTTTCTAGAATGTCATATAGTTGGAATTATACAGTATGTAACCTTTTCAGACAGGCTTCCTTCACTTAGTAGTATGCATGTAACTTTCTTCCACGTCTCTTCATGGCTTGATAGCTCATTTCTTTTTAGCACTGAATTCTATTGTCTGATCATACCACAGTTTATTTATCTATTCACTTACTGAAGCACATCGTGGCTGCTTCTAAGTTTTGGAAGTTATGAATAAAGCTGCTATAAGTATCCATGTGCAGGTTTTCACGTGGACATAAGTTTTCAACTCCTTAGGGTAAATACCAAGGAGTGCAGTTGCTGGATTGTGTGGTAAGAGTACGCTCAGTCTGTAAGAAAATGCCAAACTGTCTTTCAAAGTGGCTCTACCATTTTGTATTTCCACCAGTAATGAATGAGAGCTCCTGTTGCTCCACATCCTTGCCAGCATTTGGTGTTGTCAGTCTTCCGGATTTTGACCATTCTAATAGGCGTGCAGTGTTATTTTATTGTTTTAATTTGCATCTCCCTGATGACATATGATGTGGAGCATCTTTCACATGCTTATTTGCCATTTGTATATCTTCTTTGGTAAGGTATCTGTTAAGGTCTTTGACCCATTTTTAATTGGATTATTTATTTTGTTATTATTGAATTTTAAGAGTTCTTTATGTATTTTAGATAGCAGTCTTTTATTAGATATGTCTTTGCAAATATGTGTTTTTAAATAAAATGTCTGATTATACCAGTACTACATGTTCAGTGATGCAAATTTGAAAAAAATCACTAAAGAACAAAGAAGAAAATAGAAATCATCCATATACCCATCACCCAGAAATAACAATTGTTATTCTGTTTTTTTATATATACCTGTTTTTTGGCACATATACTTAATACATTTGTTTAAGACCAATACTTCAATGGGGACTTTCATTACCCTCGTTTCAAGTATTTACACATTAAACATTTTTTCTAGTATCAAGAAGTAACTACATTTGTAAATCAACAATTTCAAGGTTATCCCAAGTCACTTTTATATTCAGTTCCAATAAATCTTAATTTCTGCTCATAACTCAAATGCCTCAATGTCAGATAAGTAACATGTTTATGCAAAGGGAGGGTGTAGGGATTACAAAAACTAGAGTATGCAGATTCCACCTAAAGGCATTCAAATTAATAAATTTTAAAACCACACGTTGGCCAAACATAACACATCTTAAGGTTCTGGCCACCTGTGCTCTCTTCTTTCCTAAAAAGCCAATATTTCAGCCCAAGATGGAGACAATGAAGTCAATTTCCTGTGTCCTGCCATACATCTACCTACACCTCAGTATACCATACCTATTTTGGGATAAATTTGGGGCAACATTTGTCTTTAGTTTACTTTTTAACAAATCCTTACTTCTAAAAGTCTTTTCTTTGTAAAAAAAAAAAAAGTTATTATTTATGAATATATTCTCCTTTCTATTTTTTATTCACACCCATACTTTGTTTTAATTTGTTATTGTTTTATCTTAGACTAAAAGGATTGCAGATTCAGAGTCCTCTAGATCAGGAAGGAACTTAGTGTGATCTTCAGCATTTATAAAACAGATTAATTTGATAGTGCAAGGTTGTACTGTCAGTCTGGGTTTGGTCAGGAAAATAGTCGTGGTATGTATTGTATCCATAAGGAACTTAATATAGAAATTTGGGCTTACACAAATGTGGGGGAAATTGGAGAAGTGAAGATCTGTGATAGGAAAGACAGAGAAACAATCCGAAGCACTGGAGCAGAGGAAGAAAGCCATGTGTACGTTGCAGTGAAGAGGTCTGAACACCTTCCAAAAATAATGGCCTCTGCTTCACTTGCAACGTCCAAATCTTAGGCAAGTCCTCTCACTAGCGGACTGTCACCTGAAGCTATAGGGAAGGGGATTTTGAGGAATGTAGCTCCATGCTTTAAAAGGGACTAATGGTGATGGTACCTATTAATAGTAAATCTGGCACAGTTGTATACCTGATTCATAGCACTGATTCATTCTGTCACTCTTTCCTTTCTTGATCTTTTCCTAGACCCTAGTGTATACATGTCTCCATTGGTCCTATGACTCCAGCAACTCTGGAGTCTTTATATCTTGTACTTTTTTGTGGAATTATTTTAGATTGCTTCCTATAGCTAAAGACATTTTTCTAAGAATTATTTAGAAATAACACTAATTTTACTCATACCTATTTCTTTAACTTTAAACCTGAGGTAGGTTTACTCTTTAAACATTGCTTGTACCTTATTACTCACTTGAGCAAAGCCTCAGGTTATTAGAGCTACAAATATTAATGTCATCAATAATTTAGATTCCTAAGCTTAGTAAAGAAATGTATAAATAGTGACTGCATGAATAATTATTCTGACACAGTGAGAAATATCAATATTTGCATTTGCTGAGACTAAAGTCCAGAGTGTGATTGCGGAATAGAATCTGTTTTCCAAACTGATAGAAGAAATGATGATGTAGCATTAACCTGCAGGCCTGAAGCCAGTGAGCTAACCTCTAGTCTGTCCATGGTTAAAACTACCCAAAAGTAACAACTCTTGTGTACCTCCCTCTTTACCCATTCACCTATAGATTTTTTTTAGATTTGAAAATCTTCCATGGCCAAGCAGATGATGAAGAATTGAAACACAACCCAATATAGTATTTTTACTAATGATTGTTCATTGCTTTCCAAAAGAGTGCATTAGAAAAACTTGGCAGATTTGGATATACATTTTTTGAATCCTAAGTGATTGAGAAATATGATTTAGCTTACAGAGCAGTTCAGTTGTGTAAATAATATTATTTTGGAGCATATTCTTCCATTTAGCAGAAAGATGTATACAATTAAATAGTTGAGGAACATGATCAAAATTTATTTGTGAACTGAATGAATTTTATTGCTAACAGTTTTAGTCAAGACTCAAATATAAATAATGTACATATTAACAATTTATTTATATCTTGATATTTTTGGTCAATAATTCTTCAAGTTAAATTAGTTTGATGATGTGGAATTAAATGCCAGCAGCTCAAAATTATGTAATTATTTATATTGGACCTCAGTACACAAAATTTGGCATGTTAGGATGATACTCGATGATGTTAGTTGTAAGATAACATCAGTAAGTAGGTGGATAATACTAACTGGTCCACTAGTTCTTGTAAAATAGTTAAGTAAACAAAAACATTTTTTTTCTAAACATCTCAGGCAAGCTGAGTTGTTTAGACTCAAGACTAGTAGTGAATTCAGAATTATATTTAAAGTGCAATGTTAGCTTATCAGATTTAGTAAAGATGTTAAGATTTCATGTGCTGTTTAAACAGAGCAGAAAGCATATAGATTATTCAGTGATACATGAAAATGTCTACCTTAACAGGTAAATATTGGGAAGATGGATTCACCCATTGAAAAGTGGAACCTAATAATTGGCAATTTGGCTTTAAAACAGGTAAGTGGTACACTTTTTTTTTTTTTTAACAGATACTGAATTTACAGATATTAGGTGTCACCGGTATGATTGGTACAATTTTAGTACTATGAGTCTATCATTTAATTGTTTCAGGAAACACCAAAATGATAATTTAGTACCCTGAAAAAAACTAATGGAATAAATGGATACCCATGACCTCTGAAATCTATTCTTTCTCTAGAAACTGATTTTTTTCTAAATAGGAAAAATATATAATATACAAAATATGGGAAAAAGACAGAAAATGTTTTCTATCATAAGTATATGATAGGTTGAGCATGGTGGCTCATGCCTATAATCCTAGCACTCTGGGAGGCCAAGGCAGGAGGATCATTTGAGGTTAGGAGTTCAAGACCAGCCTGAGCAAGAGCAAGACCCTGTTTCTATAAAAAAATATTAACAGAAGAAATTAGCTGGGCATGGTGGTCAGGAGGCTGAGGCAGGAGGATCGCTTGAGCCCAGGAGTTGGAAGTTACAGTGAGCTATGATGAGTCACTGCACTCTAGCCAGGGCAACAGAGCAAGACTGTCTCAAAAAAAAAAAAAAGTTTATTATAGAGCCAGAATTTGTGTTATTATCTGTACAAATAATTTAACACTTCATTGTTTAAGTGTTATTTTTCTACTTTTTAAAAAGTAAATTATGTGTTTAATTAAACTGAGCTCTATTCTATATATTATGGTCATATGTTTGTTTAAGTTGAGTTTTCCTTGATTTGTTGATGTTACTAGTGTTAATATAAACAACTACATTAAATTACCAATGACGTATGCACTAAACCATGGATTGTATATAATCTACAGCTCTTTCTAATCTCAAGTGAGTATCTCCTCTTCCTCTCCAATTACCGTCTCCTATCTTCAAGACAGAAGACTGCAGCTACCCCTAATAATTCTCTAGCCAGTGTGAGCTTAGGGAGTGCACACTAATTTTGATGTCAGCTTAACTAGGACATAACATTGAGAACATGGTTGAAGGAACATAATTTCATGTAATGCATTTCAAGGACAAAGAAATAAAGGAATTTTTAAAATACCTGTGCAACTGCTTCTAAGATCACAGATTTGGAAATAAGAAAATCTGGGATCTAACCTCAGCTCTGACATTAACCAGCTGTATAACCTTTGTTAATTTACTTCACCTTTCTGGGTTTCACTTTCCTCTTTTAAATCACAGCATCACATTAAAGATATCTAAGATCCTTTTCAGCTTGAAATTACAGGGGTAATAATCAAAATATTTAACAACCATAGGGTACTATAAATAATGAATAAAAATAAAAATTTGAAAATATACTCCATTTTATTCTTTAAATACCATAAACTCTTACAAAGTAATATGAGTTGTAGTATACATTATTTATCAAATCATTCTAATAATTACCATCTCAGCTTTTAATTTTTCCTCCAACTTTTAGTCTTTATTCTTCCCTTATCATCCTCTCTCCCTGCAACTGTTGGTCAGGATGGGAGCCCGACACGACTGAGGATTCATTTATCCTACTTGCCATAGCCCAAGGCATGTGTCTTTATCTGCCTCACTCCACCAAGGATGTATAAAGAACAGGGAACCCCAAGCAGGCCCATCAGGACCCAATTGGTGCCAGCCAGGGAGGCAGCCATTGGTTGGAGCCCAGTTACCAGTAGACAAAAACAAGAAGAAGAGAAGGTGAAGGGGTGGGGGTGGAGGCTGGGGGGAGAGGCTCTTCTCCCCCTGAGGCTTCATCTGCTAAAACTTGTGAGGGGATAGATGAATGTGTGTGTTGTGGGAGGGAGTCGACACAGGCTTCTTGGCCTGGAGACTGGCTATGGAGGTAGAGGGGGGAAGGACAGAGGAGGCTCATGCTCTCACTGGGTGGTGCGCTCTCCTGGCTGTTAAATGGGGTCCCAGGTAGGTTACCTGTTACAGATTTCTTCATGATTACACAGAGCAGCCACACTGACCAGTGCATAAGTAGTCCAATAAAGCAAAGTCCCTGGTCCCATCTGAGGGCCATTACCTACCCGGAGGGATATGTCCTGTACCAACATCTTTTCAGGGCTATGGCTCCTATTAACTTCCCCAGCTATGACTTTGACACAGACTTTGCTTTATCTTGGGTACAATTAGTCATTTTTCAATGAGTCATACAAAATAGGACTTCCTCATCTCAGCTGTGTGCTTCCCTTTCCTCAGAAATAGATAGATGTATACATTTGTACATACCAGGATGTCTGCAGCAGGCTCTTTAGCTCTTTGCGCAAGTGTCAACCCAGAAAAGACTTGGAATCACAGTGCTAGAATTTATACTGTACATTAATTTTATTGCTTAAAAGTATTATCATGTTATTTATTAACCAACATGAAAATACTGAAATATTTCAACAACTGCTACAGCCATAATGGTGCTTATAGCGTGACTCTCAGCTCTGAATTTGTGGGTGACACCAACAGGAGCTATTAATATAATACAAAGTCATGGGGCTGCAATCCAGGATATCTGGACTCTTTAGTCCTGGCTTTTCTATTAATTTATATGTGACAAGGTCAGACTACAGGAGTTTTTCTCCTGGAGCCCTGGCTTCTAGTACATAGATTGACTTCAGAGAGTCTGTGAACACCAAGAAATTCTCCTCAAAATATTGAGTGCTTCTGTGTTTTTCTAGAGAAAAGGATCTCTATTATATAGAGTTTTTACCAGATTGTCAAAGGAGTCCATGACACAAACACAGCTAAGAATCAGTGGAATAGATGATGGATGCCTTAGGATTTCTTTTAGTTCTGACATTCTATTAATCTGAGTCTCAGAGCTTGCAGCCAGTGTGGCTTTTCTTAGTTGCAGGTTTTTGAGTGTTGCTTTGGGTCAGCACTGTTGGAAGTACTTTATATAATTAATTTAAATCTCGAAGTTTGATTGTCAGTTTAAAGATTAGGAACTGAACCTTCCATAGCACCAATCAAAATTGTGATTATTTGTGAGGTTATTTTTGAATATCTGTCTCTCCCACTGACCAAGAGCCCTCTGAGAGCAGGGCATAAATCTGTTTTGACCACTGTTGTAGCATAATGTCAAGCACAGCACCTTGTACATAGTGGAATCTAAATAAATACTCACCGAATGAATGAATTTAAATAACTTGCTATAAGATTAAGCGGTAGACCCAGGAATCAAACTCCTATCATTCGACTATAAAAATCCAATTTCTTGTCAACACTGCCTCTGAAGTCAGACTTCAGATATGTGGATTGGGTACTTCTCAGTCTGAAGGTGGTATTTGCTTAGATGACCTGTGGATTATATCATCAACATCACTTGGGTGCTTGTTAAAAATAGGTTCCCAGACCCCATTCCATCCCTGTTGTCACCAGATCAGGGCAGTTTGAGAACCCACAGTCTTAGGGAATATTAAAACTAAAATATAGTATTAATAGCTACTCTGAAAGATAATGTAGCTCTATTGCCATATGGAATATTTTTTCTCACTTTTTTTTTCCAGATGAGGAATCAGTGAAAGAATTTTCTCACTTTTTATATGTAATATGTGCATAATCAAATTTTTAAAATGAATAATTCAGTTGGATTTTATAAAATTTTTTTAGGTTCAGGCAACAGTAGTTGGTTTTCTAGCAGCTGTGGCGGCGATTATATTGGGCTGGATTCCGGAGGGAAAATATTACCTTGATCATTCCATACTTTTGTGCTCTAGCAGCGTAGCAACTGCCTTCATTGCGTCTCTTCTGCAGGGTAAGTGAATTTATAAATGTCTACTCTGTAGTCTTGCACTTTTAAAGTATTTATTTGTGAAGATGATTTTTATTTACTTTTATTTAAATGACACTTGTTATGAAAACAGCAGAAAAAAAGTTGTCTACAAACTTCAAAAATATTTTAATTACTCCAGATATATTTATATTTCATTATTTATAAAACCTAGTGTAGAACAGGCTTTTCTGAGATTGTCTCCTGGCCTTTGATACTCCAGTATAGTTCCTCTAAAAGATCAGGAAAATAGCCCAGACATTCGTTTCTGTAAATTCAATTAATTGAGAAACTCCTTTCTGGAAACCATGCAGGGGATTTACTGGCTTGTCACTTGACTAATAACAAGTGTTCCAGGAATTCTGAGTTTCAAAAGCAGTCCCTCTGTTAAATATTTTTTTTTAAGTTTCAGATTCCAAAGACAATTTCTTCCCTGTTTCTGTGGCAGTATAAATATAATCTTATGCTTAAGACAGCATATTGTTGGCCATAGAATTTTAAAGAGCCAGAAGATTTTAAAAATGAACTACATTAGAACTTTTTAGTGGGGCTATCTTTCTTTATATTTATTTATTAATATGAACTTTATAGTAGAGAATTAGCTTTTTATGGAATCCTAATCATAAAGACTTGGTTATTTTTATTTTATAATTGTTATCTTCTCTCCCTTATATTACCAGCAAAGTAAAAATGGAAGATCGTCATGTAAGGTGATTATACAGAACAGCTAACTTTTTCTGGTTAGATTCAGGGAATTTAGAGAATCTCATTAAAATTAAGACCTGACTTCCAAAGAATTTTGATTTAGTACTTAAATTACATTAGGGATAGTTTCTGGTCTTTATATAGAATTGAGTGAAGTTAACCCTGGCCAAAGCAGAATGAAGTTAAGCTACTGGAAAATTAAATTTCTGGTAAAAAAAAAAAAAAAGTTTTGGCATCAGTACACTATTTCTTTAGGTTCACTTGCTTCTGTTTTCTTTCTGATTTTGTTTCATTTAGAAAGTGTTGTTTAAAATTTTTCAGTCTAACACGTATTTGAAATGCCTAGGCTTTTCAAAGCTATCAAAACTTCAGATTTTTAAAATGCATTTGTTTAAAACTTCTTACTTTAAATAATCTGTGTTCTAATTGTATGACAACCTGACCTTTCTAAGCACCTTAATGTGTAAAGCAGATACTATTAACCATATTTCACAGGTGAGAAAACTGACCCAGACAGGTAAGGTGACTTGTCCAATTCCATCAGCTTGTTAACAGCAGAATCAGAATTAAACCTCAAGTCTCCTGGCTTGGCGCGGTGGCTCACACCTGTAATCCTAGCGCTCTGGGAGGCCAAGGCGGGAGGATCGTTTGAGCTCAGGAGTTCGAGACCAGCCTGAGCAAGAGCGAGACTCCATCTCTACTAAAAATAGAAAGAAATTAGCTGGACAACTAAAAATATATAGAAAAAATTAGCTGGGCATGGTGGCGCATGCCTGTAGTCCCAGCTACTCGGGAGGCTGAGGCAGGAGGATTGCTAGAGCCCAGGAGTTTGAGGTTGCT
>CAUYSK010125420.1:0-29979 GCA_963575035.1 Avahi laniger
AAAAAAAAAAAATAAATTAGTGTCTGATTCAGTGGTCCTGGGTGGGGCCTGAGTTTCTACATCTCTAGCAAGCTCCTGGATGCTGCTGGTCCCTGGAGGAAAAGGATGGCAGGCCGGAGAGGCCCGGGGGCCTGCCCCAGCTTGCCCACTAACTTATTGTGTGATCTTGGGTAAAGCATTTTCTCTTCTTAATCTCAGTTTACTGTAAAAGGATTTGACAAAATTATTTCTTTGGGCCTTTACAAATCTACAAGTATGTAATTTAGAAAAAAGAAATGAGAGAGTAATGTTATGCTTGAAAAACATGAGAAAACAGCTCCCTGATTGTTTAAATGCTACTTGGTTCCATTAAGCCGGCGTCACAGGCATCATTTGTAGTTGGGTTAAATGCTGGCATCTTCCTTGTGCCCGCCTCCAGGACGACTGGCTCTTCTCCAAGAGAACTGCTGGAGGAGGCCGTAGGGTTCACCCTCTTTAAGGCTTCCAGCCTCAGCTTCTCCTGTCCTCTTCTCTTTGGAGCTGGCTGCACCAGAGAGCCTTCTCCTCACCACACACCCCGGCCCTAGCCACCTTCAGAGGCTGCGCTCAGAAGGAAGCACACTGAAGGCGCATACCTGCAATGTTTGGTTCTGGAAGTTTGCTGAGGAATTCAGATGCAATTGGAGTCAAAGGAATGGTATCCTGATGAACGACTGTGCAGGAAGTGATCCTAGGATGTGTTAGCCTCCTTCCCTCTGGGTCTAAAGATCTAGTAAGAAGCCCATGCCTGGGACTTCCAGAGAGCTCCCTTCTCATCTCAGACTGACATTCTGAATAAACCTCATAATCCAATACGAGAGAGTACTGTTTGTGACAAACACAAAGTAATTAATTCTTATATTTTTGCTCTAGCAAAAGCTTTTGCCCAATCCACTTGGCCCCTTCAAGGGCTTTTTAGAGAAGACCCTTATCTGCTGCATCCAGGATCAAGCAGTTTATTGAAAATGCCAAAGTAGTGTATCATAAAAAGTACCACATATATGTGGCAAACATTTTATTTACTTTAAACATTAATTTTTTTTGTAGTGTCAAGGCCTTTGCTTTGAGTGTAAAGCCCTGGTTGGAGGTCCTTGAAGACTTTTTCACATTGATCACAGCCAAAATTCACTGGTTTCTGATTTCCAGTTTCAAATTCTTACATTAAAGTAAAATGAAAGCTTAAAGGCATTGGGACTGAATCGGTGTGCAGAATCCCTTTATAACACCTACCCCACTCCCCTTAAACTTTTAAAATTGCCTTGCCCATACTTATTTTGGCAACTGTTTTTTCAAGTTACTCATTTTTGGTAAGACTTTCCAAAGCAATCAACCTGATTTTCAAAGAAAGAAAAGCTCTTTGGGCACTCATATTTTATTAATTTCTGTAATATTGAATTAAAATTCATAATGATAGTAACAAGTACGACTGGCATAAACAGGTTTGGGAACAAACAAAAATGACTCTTCTTAAGTATACAATTCGGCTGGTGGGAGAAGTGGTTCGTGGGTCCTAGAGAAGCACCCAGAACCCAAGTTCTGAGGACAGTGGTCAGTATGGTTTAGAAAAAGAAGGAAGGATACAGGGTAATTGGGTGTGGTCCATTAGGTCAACACTGGTAAGAGAGTATCTACTGTGTTTTTGAGCCATCATTATCCATTTAATAATTTTAACATGATTCTTCTGGTTATGATTAGCTAACTTGTTAGTGTTTTTAATAAGCCTTCTTTTCTGTTCAAATACTGAATTTGTCAGGAGCAGAGATTGTTTTATTTTTCATTGTATCCCAGTGTCCATTCGAATGATTGGCATATTGTAGGTGCTCCACAAATACTTGTTTTAGAAATGAAGATTTTATCATATAAAATGCATTTTATTAAGGTCTATCTACCTTATAAATGAATAGATTTCAAGATATGTAAAATTATATTTGTTGATGTATTGCAAACTCCATGATAAACTATGGTAAGTTAATAGGGCGAATGACATTATTGTTCTTTAGGAGTATTAATATTTTTATCACAGAATAATGGAATTCCAGAGCTTGAAGTTGTTTTAGAAGCAATTTGATTGCTGCAGGTGTACACAGACACAAAAACAATTTAAAGAGCAGTTTGAATGTTCTTTCATTACTTTTTTTGCCTTTAGCTTTTTTCTTCTGACGTTATAAAATACTTTTCTCTCTCTGCTGAAAAGTCCTTCCTTCTTGTTAGGTTTTTGAATTTCTGGAAAGCTTGGGGTGAAACACTTTGTTTTAGTGAAACTCATTAGTGCCCTGAGGATTAAAAAGCAACAACAGATTTGTGTTTCCATTCCCGCCGTGTGTTAGGGTTTAGTGAGTACCTACCAAAATGCCATGCAACTAGCATGTGCTGGTCTCTAAGCCTTTGAGTTCCTGTCACATGCCCATCACCATGGGGCTCTCAGGGGACGATGACAGCTGCTCGCTCAGCAAGCATTCAGAGTCCTGCACGGATGAGCCAAGTACTGTACTAAGTCTTGAAGCAGAAAATAAACAAGACTCTGTCCTCAAATAACCACAGTCATTTCAGAAAGGCAGATAAATATATAAATAGAAGTAAGTACAAGCTCCTTTAGAAAAAGAATATGAGGAAAACAGGGAGAGGTAGTATTTCAGAGAGGAATTCCCTGGGGAGGCATTTACTTTTGATCTGAGTCTCCAAGGATGAGCAGGATGATGGGGAGGTCAGGGTGTCCGAGTGTCTGGGTGTCAGGGAGAGGATATTCCAGGCCCTGGGGACATATGTGCAAAAGCAGGGGCCTGGAATGGGCCTGGCAGAGGCTGCTGCGTGAGCACGTGGAGGAGCTGGGAATGGCCTGAACGTGGAGCAGTGGGGAGAGCCGAGGCCACGTCAGACAGCACAGTGTCAGGAAAAAACTTGGTCATTACCCCGCTGGCCATAGAGAATAAGGAAGGGATTTTAAGCAGGCAAGTGCAACTGGAGGGAAATGACAGTCTCCCCAAGGGGATAAAAGAAACACACCAAGATAGAGAACCATGTCTAATTGTAAAATTTTAAATAAAAGTATAGGAGTTCTTGAGAAGGGTGAAACCTTGTGGCTTATATG
Source organism: Avahi laniger (assembly GCA_963575035.1). Classification (NCBI taxonomy): domain Eukaryota; kingdom Metazoa; phylum Chordata; class Mammalia; order Primates; family Indriidae; genus Avahi; species Avahi laniger. Next base: position 3,107 of record CAUYSK010125420.1, read on the forward strand.
AACCTTCCAGTGGAGACTTGGATTTGAGGTGTGTTGAGAAGGGTGGAAGGGATTAGGGTAACCCACCGAAGAGAGGTAGGAGTGAGTTTACTGGTGGGATTCTGAAGAGACTGGCCTGGCCATAGCAGAGAGTAGGTGTGGGGGAGAGTAGAAGATCAGTTTTGGTGGGGGGGCCGAACGCCAGACGAGAGTAACAAATTTTAGTTGATTACAAATGGTTACATTTGAATGAATCTTGCAAAAATGTTTTTAATCTTGTCTATTGTCTCCTCCCTTTCAAAGGGTAAAATAGAGAAGGAAAGGAAGAATGGATTTCTGGGATGGAAAGAGATATGGGTGACCTTTGGTACTATTCCAGAGGGGTTGAAGGTTAGAATGGAACCCTGTCCTTGTTTATTTGATCATCAATTTTAAAAGTGGTATTATTTCTTTCTTAAATATTTGAAAGAATTTACCAGTGAAGCCATTTGGGTCTGGAGTTTTCTTTGTGGAAATGTTTTAAGTTATGAATTATATTTCTTTAACAGATAAAGGACTATTCAGACTTGGTCTTTGTTTCAGTTTTGGAAAGTTGTGTTTCTCAAGGACTTTGTCCATTTTATCTAAGTTATGAAGCTTATTGGCATAAAGTTGTTTATAATATTTTTGTATTATCTGTTTAATCCTGCTGGCTATAGGATCTGTAGTGATGTTCCCTTGTTCATTCCTTGTGATGTAGGTAATTAGTATTCTCATTATTTTTCTTGATCAATTTTTTAAAATCTATTTTAATAATTTGATATTTACATGTAATAATTACACCTGACAGATAAGTTGACCACTTAGTGAAAAAAGAATACATTTTCTAGTAACCAGAAAATAGGATTTTAACGTCTAAAAGTAAAAATTGCTTACATGATCAGAAAAAAATAAAATCTACCAAGAGAAAAAATATTTAAACTGATCTTTTGCATTTTACTCTTAATGGCTGTATATGTCAGCATATTTGAACTTGGTATAAGAAGATCTATCATAAATGACCTTGAGGTAGAGTAGATCTTGATTTGAGCTTAGTATTTGCTTGTGTATTACTTGTTTGGTATCTGTAAGACTGCTAAATTCTACTTTCTTCTTTGGAGCAACTGAAGATAGATACTGAAATGAAAGAAGTCCATTTTTCTTCCCGTTTAAGTAGACTTTTTAGGGCAGGGTTCTCAACCTCTGCACTTTTGACATTTTGGGCTGGATGATTCTTTATTATGAGGGGATGATTCTGTGCATTGTAGGGTGTTTTGCAGCCTAATCGTCCTCTACCCACTGCATGCTGTAACAGTACCTTGATTGTAACAACCATAAATGTCTCCAAGAATTTCCAAATAACCTGGACAACGGGGAGAAGCAATACTGCACCACATCGAGAACCACTGCTTAAGAGTAAGAGGGACTGAAAACCTTTTGTGTTTCACAATATCATAAAATCTGAGTAGTGGTATCATTGAGGACTTGGTTGAGCACATCTCTGGAATGGGAGGATCTCTGGGTAAAAAATTTTTTCCTCCCAAAAGGGGTGCTTGATTTTTTTTTTCCTACTGAAGAGAGTTTTCTATTGCTTTTTTATCTTTTTCCAACATCATCAGAGAATGCAGACATATAATGGGGAGCCTTGTAGACCCCTAATTTATTCATTCTTTTTTTTTTGGAGTAAAATGGTACCTAAACCATCTCAATAATGAGGGCAACGTTCCCTGGAAATAGTGTCTGGCTTTCCTTGGTAACTTGTTCTAATGCTTAGTGCGCTTTATCTCTGAAACGACTGAATCTAAGAAGTTCCTTTTGCTTACTCAAATCATTGTCATCATCTTTTATTCCCTCATTAAGTAGAAAGACATGAAGGATTTAGTCACATCCTTAATTACCTTAATGGCCTTTCCAAATTTAGAATTCATCTCCTTAGCTATAATCAAATCTACCCAGATTAAGCCTTTAAGGCAACCTTCCTGCACGTTCCATCCTTAGGGTCTGTGGTCATGTCTTCGTTACTTTTTTCCATGTGTTTGAGAGACGAAGGAGTTGGAAGAGAAAGGACTGATTTTTCCCCATGTTTAGAGATCCTTTTCATATAGCCATCGATTGCCCTTCCCGTCCTACCTCCCTGCCCCTACATCCTTAACTCCTGCCCCCAAATGGAGACCGTCAGTCAGTATTTTCTGACAGATCTGAGCACACTTGCAAAATAGTTCCAGTGTAAGAGGAGCAGGAATGCTGGAAGTGAAGGTCAGCAGGAGTCTAGAAAACCTACTCTTTTGAATGTGCATCAGGTCACTGTTTTAGGTTTAGAAATGTTTCACAAGGTCTCTGAAAAGAATGTTTAAATAGTGGATGTTAAGAAGGGAGCTTAAATTCTGGCATCTGTTTCTTCACACAATGAGCAAAGAATGGAGATGTAATTAGCAATGTAATTCAAGCTCTTAAGATAACTTTATTTGATGCAGCACTTTATTTTATATTTTTCTTTTAGTTTTCTCATTTGGCATATTCTGACAGTTTCCATGGTAAGTAAAACAGAATTCAGAACATTAAAGGGATGAATTTCCATTCCATGAATTATTACTATTTTGCAAAGCCAGTGCACTAGATTACCAAAAACTGTTTTGAGCTGCATTATATGATGATATTTTCTTGTACAAATATTTTTAGATGTTTTGTAAGAGACACAAATATTATAAAACCATTTAAGAATTTAATTGAACTCTGATATATACACACGAAGTGGGCAAATCATAAGCATATAGCTTTACGTTTTTACAAGCATAACCAGCAATTAGATTAAGAAGCAGAACGTTACCAGCCCCTTAGAAAATTGCCACGAGCTGCCTCCCAGGCACCTTCCCCCCACCAAAGATAATCACCCCTAATTTCTGTCAGCATGTTTTGCCTGGTTTTACACTTTATATAAATGGAATGATACAGTATGAACTCTTGTGTCCAACAGCTTTTGCTCAACATTAATAACATGATTTTAAAACATGAGCAGGTTTTCTATCCGGAAAATAGACCTGCTTCTAGATCATTACGGTTAAAGGCATTTATTAAAGGCTCTCATATCTAGAACCATACTAGGGAGTGCATAAACCACGGGTTCTATCCTCTATTTTAAGTGGAAAACACTGACATAGTGGCGTGAGAATGACTTGGAAAACACTTGAGGAGAGATGAGATAGATACATGAAAAACATGCATCCAGCCGGAGAGATTGCAAAGATCAGTATTCCCATCATCTACCTCAGAAATGGAAAGTGCACTTTGAGTTGTGAATAAAGACAAAATTGTAGGTGTTGCGTATTTGCTCAGGATATGGTCAATGAGAACGTTTTCTGGCTTCAGGATATAAGGCTGTATAGATGTTGAAGCCTGCCTCCTCCCTGTTAGTTTCCTGAAGAAGATGGAATTTTAAAAATTGTTTGAATTAACAGTAGTTGCTGAAGTGTTGGTTAGTGGATATTCCAAGTGGAGTGCAGGTGTGGAAACAGTCTCAAAGGCCTGGGATGATTTTTGGTTTTTATCCTGAAAATGGAACTAGAGAGAAAATTGCATTTGCCAGATTAACTTTTCTTCTCACATTGTTTGGACGTAGACAATAATAATTTCCCTACGTTCCTTCAGTTTGGAATTTTGTTGTCTTGTTAACCAGAGTAATGATGCAGTTAGCAAAATGAATATTTTGTTCTCATGTGAAGCTGGCTTGAAAATTGTATCGTGTTACACCGAGTCCCAAGTGGTAGTATCAATTTATACTCCCTCCAGTAGTGTATGAATGTTCTAGCTTCTCTGCATCCTCACCAGCATTTGATATTGTCACATTGTTTAATTTTTCAAAAATCTGATAGGAAGTAGTGTTTCATTGTGTTTTATGTTGAATTTCTCTAGAGATTGAAAGTTTTGTGTAGCTTATTGGCCATTTGGGTTTTCCCTTCCATTTATATCTTTGTCTTTGTCTTATTGACTTGGAGCAGTTCTTTGTATGTTCTGCTTACTAATCCCTAGTTAAATGTGTTGTCCATACCGTCTTCTCTATGGCTTATCTTTTAACTTTGTTGAATGCATCTCTTGTTGTACTGAATATGTTATTGTAATAATAAAGTCCTAATTATCAATCTTTTCCTTTATTCCTTTATGAATCACACTTTTTATTTTTGCCTTGTTTTAAAATTACTTCTATCCCCAAGGTCATGAAGATTTTCTATTCTTCAGTATTTTCTAAAACAAAAGGTTTTAAGTTATACCTTTCATTTTTCACTCTTTATTCCATTGGGATCTTATTTTTTGGAATAGTGTAAGGTAGAAATCTTTTGTTTCAATTTTTTATTTCCTGTACAGAAACCACCATGTACTTAATAATTCATTCTTTCCCCACTGATTACGTGTATACCCCACACTTCCCTCCTATATATGTGCGTACTCTGGTCTCCACCCTGTTCCTTTGGTCTATTTTGCCATCCCTGTGCTAATATTACACTGCCATAATTACTAGAGATTGAGAATAAGCTAGGCTGTCTCTCAGGACAAGTTCTTTCTTTTGCTTTTCTTTAAAAGTGTCTGAGCTATTCTGGATCCTTTGCTTTTGGGATCAGCCTTTCATGTTCCACAAACATCCCTGTTAGGATTTTGAGAGGGATTGCTGTGAATTTATAGAATAATTTCATGATGTTAATGTGTTTACTATATTGACTCTTCCATTTGTGTACATGGCATGTCTCTTCATACATTTAGCTGCTCTTTTATATCCCCCAATAATGTTTTTGCACACCTTTTAAAAACTTATTGCAAGATCCCTCGTACTTTTTGTGGCTTTTTTAAAAGGTAAAAAGTAAACCTGTTAAGGTCAAATCTAATTCCATGGAATTTCATGGTTCCCTTCCATAGACCTGTGACTTCTGAAAGTCCAGCTGGATGAACAGACTTGTTCAGATGAAGATGGAAGCTGTGGGGGGAGCTGATTCTGAGTTACCACGTACCAGCCTGGTCATAAGAGCTGTGTGTGGTAGCTTTGTGATAACATCCCAGCCCCTGCAGAGTAGCAAACATGTAGGACACATTATGTGCCCGTGCATGCTTGAATAGGATTTCAGAACGGAATCCACCATCACTGAGGGAAAATCCAGTTTCTAAACAGAGCTTTAGTTGCGATTTTTTTTAGCTGCTTATTTGTGCTGTATTTCCCAATTAATATTATTTTCGTGAAAGATGTTGATTTCATTGTCATTGATGCAGAATGAGAAGCCAAATCCGCTCTTCTATTAAATCAAGAAGACAATCTATTTGCCAGTGGAGGGCAAAACAGGTGGGTAACATGCCAAAATTATTTTGCTTGCCTTATATTTTCTCCAGGACTAGGGAGTACGTGAGTCTTGGGAGCCACCTGTTGAATGTTAAAACTTCTGCACAATAATAGAGGTCACCATTTAGCTAAGAAGGGACCTCATCAAGGTCCACAGGAGTCCTGGAGATGGGATCCTGTTGTTTTGATATTTATACAGAATAAAAGAAAAGAGGAAATAGAATTTAAGTTAGCCGTAAAGAATTTTCTTCCATTGAAGATAGCTAGGCATTGAGGGTGACTGTGAAATTGTAACATGCGGTTTATTAAAAGTAGTATCGATACTGATTTTGTCCATTCACCAAATATTTATTGGACGGAGTGCTAAGCTCGTGATAGGATGATTAAGACATGATTTGCACACTCAGTAAGTGACTCGGTCACATGCTGGTGAATTAAAGCTCTGTGTGGACGAGCCCACTGTGTAGCAAATGCACCTGGTATTGACACAAGTGAAACAGCGTCTGCCCTCAGTGTGCTCTGCTCCCAGTGAGGCTAGTCAACAAGGTGACACCTGTCACAACGCCATGTGGCAAGTGTTATGGGTAAAACATGGGTAGAGGACCCACAAGTGAGGTGAGGTGTTTTTACTTAAACCAACCTTTGACATATCATAATAAGATAATAAAAATCCTCGCTATGTGAAAATGTAGATTTCTTTTACAAGAAAAATATGACCCGATTAGCACCATTACAAAGACCAAGTTTGCATTCAAGATGCAAATTCTTCGTTGAAAGAGAAAGGAAAAAGGCCAGTTTTCCACTAATGTCTTAGAGCCGTGCAGCTAGGATAACTCAGAGAATGAACTGGAGCTCTTCTGTACAAGCGTTACTTCCATGTTTGGTGATGTTACTTGTGAAAATGAAATTTTCTCAGTCCATTCAAGATTACCTAGTTTCCTTAAGGAGTTTAATGGAAACTTCTCCTGGAATATTTTACATAGCTGCTCACCCTGCGAAGAGGAAGCCAGTACTTTGGCTGTAGTTTGAGCTTGATTTATTCCGGAAAGGAGCTTATTCAGCCGTCAAATGAGATTATGTGTGTGACTGTTACCCATCACTTCACAGAAATATTCTTATTCCTCAACAAGGCCTCAAACTTTATTTATTTGAGGACAAACAGAAATCACGAATGTAAATTCTCCTAAAGCATATCTTTGGAAATGCAATTTTTCATAGGGTGCTGCTGCTCCCTTGCTGGTGATCATGGCCAGAACCAACCTGGCCCGCCAGACATTTTCCATATGTGACCTTCTGTCCGCAGGCAGCACCGTCCCCACCAGCCAACACATATGCACTCAGATACATTTGGATTTGCGTGATCCTGCAAGGCCCCAGGCATAAGGATCCCTTCTTAAAATTAACTTTTTTTGTGATGTTTTTGTCTTGGGGTAGTCTCTCAATGTAGAAACTCTAGAATTTAAAATCAAAGTCTAAATTTAGATATGTAAGTTAAGGTCTTTTTATTATCTTATGTTAGCATTCAGGGATTTGAGTAAAATGATGATATTTCTACTTTGTGGTTGAATTGCAGTTCTCTCAGCCTAATGTGATAAGTGAGGTATCATTAAAAAGAAAAAAGAAACTTATGACCAAAGTAACTGTCACATAGAGTGGGTTGTTGATTAGAAACCTCAACCTGTTTGGTCAGACTTTCTGTGTAGGCAGGCTCTACCTCGTGTACTCACAGACAATCTTTGGAAAGTCAAGGACTGGTGAGAAAATGAGACCTCAGATTCCTTAAGAAGCAACAATGAGTTATTTATTTTATTTTATTTTACTTTTTGCCTCAGAAGAGTTTGTTCTCAACTGGGGCTGATTTTTGCCCCCCAGGGGACAGTTGGCAATATCTGGAGATCTTTGTTGTTAACAGCTCTGGGGGTCAAGGGTGCCCCTGGCATCTAGTGGGTAAGAGGCCAGAGCTACTGCCAAACAGCCTACAGTGCAGAGAACAGCCCTTCCCACCCCAACAAATAGTCATCAAGTCCCAAACATCAAGAGTGCTGAGGTTGAGAAACATGGACTTAGACTGAGCTTTTGAAGTAGTGAAAGACAGTTGTCACAAACCTTTAAAACATATAGCCCATAGGAAGTTTGGGGATTTGGGCTGGAATAGGGCAAGAAATTGTAGACATCAAATAAAGGGACCCACGTATAGAAGGAGTTGCCCAGTTTAGCAGGTGCCTTTCTGAAGGGTATCTTTCAGGCCAAATCTTTCTCTGATGCAGACAAACCTAGTCCTGGTTGTCACTCATTCCTGGTGCTGATAGGGACCTACCAGTGTAATTGAGTTGATATTCATTGAACTCTTAACCATGAACAAGGCATTCTTTATGATAAGAATAATGAGATGTAAATGATGATAGCATATATGAGATAAAACTGAACTATAATTAGCTTTGGATAATTCTTTGTACCTGAAAGGTTTTATTATTTAAGTGTCTTTCTAGCAAATTCTCAAATATTCATGTAACAAAATAAGATAGCATCAAACAATCGAAGTGGACAAATGATTTTTTTCATTCACCATTTCATTTGAAGCAAGCGGTTTAACCTTTTCCTTTTTTTTCTGAGAGCTGCTAATGAATAATACAATGGCTGGTTAAGTACCGTGTTTTCCTGGCTTTCCCGATCCTCAGTGAAGATGTTAGGTTGAGACATATGAAATAGACAGTATTTGACCATTTTGGTGCACAAATATGGCATTTTCATATGATTTAATCTAATAGGGCCTAGTTTTCCAATAAGCTAAAAAGAAGGTAGTGGTCTAAATACCCCAGGGCCATTTCCAGCTTAATATTGCAGTAAGACAAAGAAATCACCTATTCTTTTTCTTCTGAAGCTTTGCAGATGTAGCTATAGCTTCATTCCGATTAGCGTCCAAAGGACTCTGGCTTTAGGTTTCTCTGTCCCTAGACCTGGGGTTGGTTTCCCTCCCAAATGCTTAAAAGCTGGAGGATGCTGTCTGTCAGCAACTCCTTTGGAAAAGAAAAGAGTCACCTCCCAGTTGTTCTCCCGTGTAAGTGCTGATTTCTGTGTGTTCTCTTCTCTGCAGGTGAGTGAGGCGCCGGTCTGGGTAATTGTAGAGGATGAAATGGAGGAAGTTCTGTAGTTATGTTCAATCTGTTCTTTCACTTATATTTAATGAATGCTTCTCAGTGGTTTAATATTGGCATGTAAAATTGATTCGAGTAGATAGTTTCAGGAACGTTTTTTCCCCCATATATTTAGATGAAATCAGTAAAATGCCATTTTCAGATAATTATTAAATGTCAGGTGTTTATGTCCATTTAATTATTCATAAACATATTTATATCTCTATCTTCCTATACATTTTCAGTTGGTACATCTTTAACATCTTCGTGAGAAAAATCCAATAAAATTTCACATACTGGGACTTCTATACAGGTTGTTTGAAAGCCTTATTTTTAAATTATTTCTGTAAAACTGTTAACCATTTATGAACATTATTTGGAATAAAAATAATATTGCTCTTTGAGAGTGAGGTTAATAATGGGGTAACTTGTACCTTGGTTTCCTGGAATTAAGAGTTCATCCTAATAACGCACCAAGTAATCAGAACTCTGTTTATTGTAGTACTTACCCTTATATTTGAAAGCAGGTGTTTGTTTTTGCAAATATTATAAAAGAATCATAGAGCCACATATTGGCCAGTCAGGAAAATTCTTCCTTCCTCCTCTCATTGCTTGTGATGAAACATCATTGATTTGTGATGTCTGTCGTACTAGTATAATATTTGAAATCGCTCTGATGAAAAGTTTGGCTTCTGTGGACCTTTCCCCGCAGTTGAAGAATATTTAGATGGCTTCTCCAGACAAGGAAATGAAAGGAGTTGAGAAGTTAAGGGAGTAAGTGACCAAAAAGGAAAGGAAAACTTGCCCAGGTAAATGGGAGTTTTGTGTGCTTCCATCTGCGTGGGGAAAGGTCTCCATAAACGCTGCAGAAAACATCTGTCTTCTTGCGATTGTCAGAATCGGCTACAGCGATGCCTGAGGAGAAAGAAGACTGCTCCAGCCGCAGCCCAAGCTCTGAGTGGCCACAGTAGTTATTTGCTGTGATGTTGCTGCTTTTGTTGGTGTCATCAAAGACGTTGTTTTAGGCATAGCTTGCTTTCTAGCCAGCTTCCCAGCTTTCACTGTGCACATTCACTGCCCAAGTGCAGTTGCAAGGACAGGGACGACAGTGATGAATAAGACAGTCAGTCCTTGGTCTTAGAGAAGAGCCCACAGGCTGGGGGGAGATGTACCTATGACCAGAGAAATTACAATAAGGGTTAAATGCAAAACAATAGAAATTTCTATTGTGTTTATAAAAGCATTTTCTTCTAGGGATAGAGTAGTACTAATACTGATCTACATTTCTACCACATGTGTGTATGTACCATATACATTTCTCTCTTCTTTTACATAGTAGCTGGCTATTTTAATGACTGTATTAACAAGTTTCAGATTTTAGTTATAGCTAAATGTTGCTACTTTTGCAAGTGAACATCCTGCCGAAACATTCAGTTGGGAAGAATGTGGCCTTTTCAAAAGTGCATTTTCTGAATGTAGCAAATTACCATTGATGTTAATAGTTTAATGCAATTAGGAAAATAGAAATGATTAGCAATAAAACTTATCAAAACCACAAGTTGTCACAGAAGAAACCATAAATGGTGTCAGTAACTATAATAACATAATGAGACGTCATCATTACTTGTGCTTCCTTCTTCAGAAGCCTGGTGACACCATCAGAGGAACCTGAAGATGAATTAAGGCATTGTTTGAATGAGTGACAGATTCTAGTCTCGTATATATTTCAGTCTCAAATACAATGCTTCGTTTAATTATGTCTATAAATTTATGACCTATGAAAAATTAGCTTTAGGGTCGAGGAAACAAGGTATTATTGTTCCCATGGTAACTTTGTACTTAAAATGGCAGGCTATGCTTACTTGGTTTAAAAATATCTACAGTTCGATTGCTGTAAAAACCTCTGTCCATAATTTGCTCACATTCAGCGACTCACTCCTCATTTAACTGGCATTTCAGTGAATGATTTGATCACATAAAATGTTTGGAGAACTAACAGAAGGTTATTGCCATAAAGCACTAAAGATGTTTTAAATTTCCATCATTTAAAAATTTGAATATTTAAAAAATAGTTTACATGTGTATTTTCCAGGTTAACAAAGTGAAACGACCTTGGTGGAATGTTTCTTGGTAATTTGCAGGTGCAGTGACGAATTGTACTTAGCGTGATGTGGGGTATTGTAAGCTACCAGCAGTTGTTGAGGCGGATGTGCCCACTGACTTTTCTCTTGAGTCTGCACAATGCTGGACTTGAATGTTTCCCTCTATTTGTATCTCCCCTCTGATGTCATGGCGGTCCCATTTTAGCCGATGTGCTACCTTGTTTTATTTTTTCTTTCTTAAGATAGAGCCTCCTTGAAACACACACACACAAATTAATAAATGAATACGTCTTCTTTTCAGACATACTTAAGCAGTGCAGAAGGCTGCATTATTTTCCATCCAGTAGTCTGGAGTTGGGTGCCCAGGAGTCTCGGGGAAGGTTCTGGGCTTTGTGGCAGCCATTAACTACTGTCTTTCTTTTCTTTTCTTTCTTTTTTTTTCCAGGCTCTCTGAATGACCTGAACTGCTATCTTTTTATACTTGACTATTTTGCAAATGACTGGGGCTTCCAGAACATTTCAAATTCAGGATAAGTGGGAAATAACAATTTATGTAGATATATCTGAGCCTGAATTGCATTTTGTATCCCCATTGGTGATATAATATGTCCTACTTTGGAGACATAAGCAATGACAACTCTGCCTTTTCTTTTTTTTTCTGTTTAGATATCCATTCCAAAAATTTGGGGACAGTGTAGGAAGAGAACTGCTTAAATTGTGAGCTTCTCTTTTATCCGTTTCTGCCTTTATGGAAATCATCGGCAGAGTGTGTTTGTATTTCTGTGTTCACATCTTTTTTTTGGTGGTTCAGATGAGCTCCCTTGGCTACTGAGAAAATAAAATGATAGTTCAGGCCTTGTGAGGCAGGCACAGAGACTGCTGCACCATACCCACGTGCCATGTGCCCTCCTGAGCCTGGGCCAGAGCAGCTGAAAACCCTGCTGGGCCTTGCAGAGCCTTTTAGGAGATGTTTAAGGGGCAGATGCACTTAATTATTAGGTCTATTACAAATGCAGGAGAATGAGATTTGACCAAGTTGTGAATTTGGGACAAAAGGACACTGTTTTTGTGGATCAACTTGAAATTCACAGAAATCAGAATATATGTTTATCAGTCAAGAAATGGAGAGAGATATATACATACGTACATAACACATATATGCATATACACATACACATTTATCAAACAGGCATATACATGCATGCATATACGTATGTGTGACAAATACATACTCACTGTACCCATATACGTATGTTATATGCACACAATACACACATTAAAAACATTTACTGAGTTCTTACTGTGTGCAGGCACTGTTCTAAGTGCTTTCGCTGAATCCACCAATGTAATCCTCACCATATCACAGATGTGACAGCTGAGGTCACACAGCTAGGAAGTGACAAGTCTCCAGCTCTGTGTTCCTCACCTATTCTTGGTGGAGGTGGTGCAGTCAACGTCATTTATTGGCATGGTAGAGTTGGTTTGTTAGGTGTTGGTATTCCCAAGCGGACCTTCTGCTAAAAGACAGAGGAAGTGTACGCAAGCGTAGACAATGCCATTTCTCCTACCTGTTTTCTCCTGCCAGTGCGGGATGGGGGAGCCCGTGGCTCATTTTTATAATAAAACAGTATCGACAGTGGCACACTTTTGATGTTGAGTTTGATTTTTGGAAAGTGGTCACAATCAGTTGGGCCAGATCTGTAAGATGGTAACCAACCTGAGGGTTGTCATTTTGGGACCTGGTAAAATAATATAAATTGTTTATCTTCTCTGGAGGCACTTCCAAAAGACGAATGTCAGCATCATGGGACGCCAGGTGGCTTGAAAGAATAGTTCTTTGTATGGATGCTTTTGTAATCATTTTTGATAGAACAAAACACATATAAGCAAATTCATTATATTGTGATACTATATTAGCTAGGACATAGGTTTGTTTACTATAATAGAATCCCCCAGCATGTTAATAATAATAGCTTCAACATGCCAGGAGTTTTCACTCCTCTAATGTGGGAGTCCAAGCAGGCATAGTGGTGCTCCTCCACAAAGGGGTCAGGGACCTAGGTTCTCTCTGTCCATTTCATGGTCCAAGACAGCTGCTGCCTTCCCCCTCCTATTCCTGCTAATAGGAAGTTTCACATGGCACTTCTCATATCCAGTGGCCAGAACTTGGTTATATGATCATACCAAAGGACTCTGGAAAATGTAATCTTTAGCTGAGCAGCCAGCTAAAAATATTGCTTTAGAAGAGGGGAGGAATAGATATTGGAAAATAGTGAGCAGTGTTTGCCACACTTATGTATTAAAAAAAAAAGAAGTAAAACTGATAAAAACGTAGCATGTAACCCTTCAGATTTTGAAAAATCTCAGATGTTAGAATAATTTGATTTTTCTTACAGAATAATACACTGGCAATCCATGCTCCACATCAACATTGCAAATGTAAAACTTAAAAAAATCCATGTAGTTTTTGTTATTACTATTAAGAAATCCATGATGGAGAAAAAAAGGAGAGTTTTGCAAGTAGTTGAGAATATTAAAGTGTTTTGAGTATAAATTCCCTTTGTGAAATGCTTCAAAATTAAGACTGAACAAGTTAGAACAAGAAGATATGGAGGCACTTATGGTTAACGTTTGAAGCTGGCTCACCCACTACTTTTGATTCACGTTTTGGCCAGCATAGATTGAGGAAGGATGAATTTTATAATGTAAAGTTATGCTAATTTGAAGTTTTAGTCAACACTGAGGCCGGAACCCTACCTCGAGATCCAATGTAGTATAGTGATCCAAACAGAATGAGACGACTGGGATGGGCTATGATTATCTCGTACTTTTTATTTGAGGTAATATTAATATTTAACACCTCCCAATGTAATAATTATAAGCATATGGTTCTTGGCCATACAAACTTTTGATTATAAATTTTCAATACTTTTCATCTAAAAAGTAACTAAAAAATATACCACATTTTCCTCACACTGATAGAAGACGGAGTCAGCACTTTTGCAGATCTCATGTGAAGTTTTCTTCAGACCAAAAGATGGAAACAAAATAAACAGATTACACTAGAAAATTTTAATCTTCCTCTTACGATAAACATATGGAGAGTCATTTTTAAATAGCTAAGATGGTATCAAGTGCAGAAAGTGACGATTATCCTAGTGGCACTCGAGAAATGAAGTGAGCATTTCATACAATGTCCTTCCACCGAGAAAAGCAGGAATTCTTGCCCTCCCTAAGCGAAGTACCCCAACCATTTCTTTCATTGCCAGACTTCAGTTCTCTCTTTTGCCTTTGCGTTATTGGCTTTCCTGTTTAGACGATGATTTTAATTAGATTTTTTTCAAATCTGAAAAAATACCTTCTCCCAGTTGCATCTATAAAAAGGATTGCCTCAGAAACATCTTGTTCCTTAGTCTTTGATGGAATTGTTCTAGGCACAAACCTCATACAAACATCAAAATGATCAGGAACAAAGTAATGGAAGAGGTCAGATGATTTGGGGGGCTAAAGTGAGTTTCCACAGTTGAGTGTTAGATGCTAACGAATAAAGCATTCTGTGCAATAACTGCTTTCAACAGTGACAATAATGAAATCTTTTATTGGTTCAGCATGACTTTGCTGCCTTGAACTGTAGAGATATTTTTCAGTGGAACATACATCAGTAGAAACTGCAGAAAAACTGTTCATACTTTAAGCGATGTTTTCAGAATTGAATATTAGAAGTAGGAGGCCAATATTTTCAATTTTGTTCTTGGATTTACTATAGATTAAGCCCATCATTTGGTAAGTTTGTTCACCTTTGTCTTGGCACCTTGGGGAAGGGGTTGGGGTTGGTAATGTCTTAAATGTCGTAATCTGTGGCAGTATTTCAAGGCAGCCAGGTGATTGGCTACAGGTGAGTGGAGTTCACATTCGTCTTGTCTTGGAACCTTTTACCAGTACTTTGGAAACAAACTATTCATACATCCTCAATGTGCAGGCAACTGTGCAACGGTTTTTCTTTGGGAAACATTTTCATTGACTTAGCTCCATTTCATGAGTCACATATTCCAACTTATAGCAGAGCTGTGGTGACTGTGCCTGGCAAATACTCAGTAAGATCATGGGGCTCAAGCTTGTTTCAGCCCCTCGGTGGTGTTTTATTTCAGTAGAGCTCGTGAGGGACCGATGAGCTGTTAAAGGATCAGGGAAACAGAGCCTGGTTTCGGAAGTGAGTTTAGTTTGAAAAGTCATTGTAAAGGGTGAAAATGATGCGACCTTTCATGGCCGCTATAGCTGCCTTTCCGGCACGATAGTCACTCACCATTTAAATTGAAATTAGTTACAGTTTAAATTAAACTCAGTTTTTTTAGCCACATTAACCACATTTAAAATGTTCAGTAGAGACATATAGCTAGAGATTACTATATTGCACAACCAAATATAGTGTATTTCCATCATTGCAAAAATTTCCACTGGACAGCACTCGTCTGTGGGCACCTAGGAAAGAATTATAGTATAGCAAGGAGGGGGCTTGGGATGGAAGTTGAGAGATGAATCTGTTCTAATTTGGGCCCTTAAAAACTCTGTGACCTCATCTCTGAACCACTCAGTTAACACATCGGTACTGCAATCACTACTTCTGTATACTTACATATATTTATATCATAAAGCTAAGGTGAGGATTGGATGTAATAGTGTCATTTTATGGTTTAGAGGTGCGGTCCCCAACCCCCAGGCCACAGACCAGTAGCCGTCTGTGGCCTGTTAGGAATTGGGCCGCACAGCAGCAGGTGAGCAGCAGGCGAGTGAGTGAAGCTTCATCTGTATTTGCAGCTGCTCCCCAGCGGGCATCACCGCATAAGCTCCACCTCCTGTCAGATCAGTGGCAGCATCAGATTCTCATAGGAGCGTGAACCCTACTGTAAACTATGCGAGCGAGGGATCTAGGTCGTGCGCTGCTTATGAGAATCTAATGCCTGATGATCTGAGGTGGAGCTGAGGTGGTGATGCTAGCGCTGGGGAGTGGCTGCAAATACAGATTATCTCTAGCAGAGAGGTTTGACTGCACAATAAATGTAATGCACTTGAATCATCCCAAAACATTCCCTCATCCCCAAGTCTATGGAAAAATTGTCTTCCATGAAACCAGTCCCTGGTGCCAAAAAGGTTGGGGACTGCTGGTTTAGAGAGTGAGATTTGGAGTCAGACTGCTGGATTTAAATAGCAGTAACTACAAAATTAACTTCTCTGGGTCTTGATTTTCTAATTTGAAAAACCAGGACAATAAAGTATCTACTTTGCATAATTGATTGAGTGGTAAATGGTTTCATGTGTGTAAAGTACATAGCACGATGCCTGGTCCATGGAAAACACTGAGTGTTTTCGCTATGTATGTCATCTATTGAAGACTATAAGATGCTATCAAAGGCTTTTATTACAAATACTGTTTTCAGTTTGCTGCTATCTTCTGTGTCTTTTAACCTCCTTGTAACACATTACATGTGAATATGAATGGACCACATTGTGGCTTTTAAAGCTTATGTTGTCCTGCATAAATTAAGCCCCTTTGGAGAGTAAATTACTTACAACTTAGAATAGCATACTCAAGGTTTGTTCTTTGATACTTAAGCTGTATAATTGGTTCTTCCCTAAAGAAATCAACAAGCTTGATGTCATCGCTGAGAAGTTTGAGAGCAGCTTCCCCTTCACTGATATTTATGTTCCCATCTCTCCAATTCATTAGTTCGTGGAGTGAAGTGAATAGCAAGGGCCAGTATTCTGCTCGGAAAGGTTTTGGCATACCTCACAGTTGGCTAGCATCCTTTTTCAGTGGAGTGATTTAAATGCCCAGATACAGTACTTGGAGTCCACCGTGTGATGGGCTGCTGTTGGATAAGAGGATATGTGCGCTAGCCCAGAGGGTCTCAACCCCAGAGGCACAGCAGAACCACCTGGGGAGCTTTAAAAATGTTGATACCTGGTCCCACCCCCAGAGATTCTGATGTTATCATCTGGGCTGCTGCCTGAGCATGGGGACTTCTAAGCTCCCCAGGTGATTGTTGTACAGCTAAGGTTGAGACCAACTGGGCTAGCCTGCACCTAGTGATAGAGAATGAACCTTTTTGAAGCATGGCCCAAACATTGCTAATTCAAGGAGTCACACCACCCTGGATGAAGGTAGCTGGTGGATTTTGAGAGTCTTGTCCATATCCCCTGTTCATATCACCTTTATCAGTCATATGAATCAGTGTAAAGCATGCTGGTCAGACCCATGGAGGATGAGGTTCAGCAGGAAGGAGAGTAGACATCAGGTGACAGGTGCCAAAGGCATTATTGACAGGTTAGACGGAAAGATGAGTGAATCTGAGGGGAAACCAAAGAGGAAGAAATAGAAAGCCTTTTAGTTACTTTAAATAAAACCAACTGAACGTGTATAGGGAAGCTTAGCTAAACAGCTGCTGGAGGTTTTGGTTGACTGACAGCTGCAGTGGTTAAGAGCGTAGAAACCAGTCCTATGTTCGAATCTGACTTTACTGTTTCCTCCAGGGTGATCTGGAGGAATCCACCTTAACCTCTGTGAGCTTTGGCCTCTCCCTTCATGTAGTGGGGATAAGAAAAGGCACCCACCTAATTCCATTACTGTGATAACTAAATGAGATGATTTATGCAAACTGTGACTACAGTGCCTGGCCCATAGTCAGTATTATGGTTATATACAATAAAGACATGATTAGCATCAACCTGATCTTCATCATCATCCACGTAATAAGCCTACTCAAAGAGCCAGCAGCATCAGCCACTGCACAAATAGAAATAACTGGCACTGGGCTTGTTCACTGTGGCCGATATACCATGCTAATGTAAGATATTAACAATAGGGTTAACTGGATGTGAGGTATACGGGAACTCTCAGTACTATCTTTGTGATAATTCTGTACGTCTAAAATAAAGAGTTAAAAAATGTTATTGCCTGGGTAGTATTGCCTTGTTAAATGGGAATTCGATATTTATTTCTTGATTTTTGAACAAATATTTGTGTGTCAGCTGTGCGTTCAGTAAATCTGAAGTTTATCCCTGTCATAAAGAACCAGAATGTTTTCGTTTTAAATATTTCTGGGGCAGATATTTCTCAGATAATATATTTCTATGTGTATGTTAAACCAAATTTGATTCATTTAAAATTTCCTTATTTTGAAATAATTTCAGGTAGAGAAAAGTTGTAAAAACAGTACAGAGTTCCCGTATACCCTTCACCAAGCTTCCCCCAACCTTAACAACTTACATAACCAGAGAACAGTGATCAAAACGAGGAAATTGACATTGAGACAGTGCCATTAACTAAACTACAGCACTTGCTTGGATTTTGCCAGTTTTCCCTCTAATGTCCCTTTTCTGTGCCCAGATCCAATTCAGGATCTCACATGGCATTTGTCACATCCCTTTAGTTTCTGCCAACCTGTGATGGTTCCTCAGTTTTTCCTTGTCTTTCGACTTTAACTCTTTTAAAGTGTACTGGTCAAGTATTTTGTAGTATGGCCCTCAATTTTGATTTGGGTGACATTTTCTTGTGATTAGATTGAGGCTGTACAAGAATGCCACAGATAAGACGTTGTGCTCTTTGTAGTGTATCATATCAGGGGACATATGATATCAATGTATCTCATTACTGGTGATATTATCCCTGATCATTTGGTTAAGGCAGTATCTGTGAGTTTTGATCAATGTTTCTTAGAGTTTATTTTTTTAGAACAGTTTCAGGTTCACAGCAAAATTAAGAGGCAGGTACAGAGATTTCCTGTACACCCCACTGCCACACATGCGTTGCCTCTCCCGAGTTTTCATCTTTGATAATAGACACCACTCATGGATCATGTTTACAATATAAGAATGAGATGGGAGGAATTAGGCCCATGCATTAAGTGGTTTCAAATAGCTGTGCTTTGGGCTTTTTATGTGTAATTTTCATAATTTTCTCTCTTCAATCTCATTTGTGTTCTCAGTGATGATTTCTCACTATTTTCAGAGTTTTGCCACTAATAGGGATTGATAAAGCAGAGAATTAAGCTGTTATAATTGTGTGTAAAGTAAAAATGAATAGGCTATCAATCAAGACTTGAGAGAGTCCTCTGGAAGTGAAGTACATTAATAGGCGTTCTCTGAGGCATTTTTTCCTGCCAACTTTAAAAATGAAGTACAATATTTAATATTCCATTTTAAGGTTAGACAGATCTGGATTTGAATCTAACTTTAAGTTTAAATAGTTAAGAGTCATTTGTAAAGTCAGTCGAACCTGGATTTAAATCCTGGTATCACCCCTCACTCGCAAGTCATTTAGTTTTTCCCAGCCACAGTCTCCACACCCAGAAAACCATCTCTTGGGTTGTCATGAAGAGTAAATGAGATGTAAGGAACGCACCGGGCAACTGTGTGAGTACATGGGAAGTGTCCAATCAATGTAAGTTGCTGTCTTTGATATTATGCCACAAGGGCTCTTGTGGCTGCTTAAGAGTTGACAGAGCACAAAAGGATAGACAATTAGCTTTACATCCTAATTAATCTGCAGTTGGGCTATAGAGCCAACAGGAGACATAGAAGCAGTAAAAGCATACAGACTCTCATACGTTTATTCCCACACGTTTAAGTACAGTTAGATCATTCTCGAGTTAGTGGTCTTGCTTTTGTGACCATCATTCCTGAATCTTTCTGGGGATGACGATACACCAAAGAGCATTTTTTCCATGACTACCACATAATTTACTAGTAAAAGAGTGATATATTGAGATTAGCTTATTAAAATTGTTCTTTGAAGTTAGTTTTGGAAATGATCATTAAGAAGAGCTTATGAACTTGGGTGATTTTTCTTTCCCAATAATTAATTATTCTTTGAAGTACTAGATCTTTCTAATGGATTTAATCCTAAAATATGAAGATCATTAGACTGGACATTTCTTTTAGAAACCCATAAAAATGCTAGATTCACTCTGTGTCTAGAAACATAAGGTCTACTTAGGTTGTGGTCTGAAAGATAAAAGAATTACAACATGATTGACATAGAGTCCATCTGTTGAGTTTAAAATTTCACACAGTCATAAATTATTTCAAACTGATCTCTTTATAGCCTAGCTCTATGGGAAACTGTTTATTTTTAATATGTATCAAATCTTCAAAACATAGTGGCCAATGGAATCAAATTCAGCTCCCCTCCCCACCCCCTCCCACAATAGGGACATGGTGTCCTAGAAACAGCCCTATGCTAGATTCCATTTTAGTGCTGAGCCTCCAAAATGGGTCTTTAGAATTAAATTTGGCTATTAGCCCAGATTTACTCAAATTTTTAACAAGCACTGCTTTGTATTTCAGCATGCTCCCTAGCCCCCAACTTTGTAACGGGTTAGGGGAGGGGAAGTGGGAGGAGGTTCATGAACAAAAAACAAAAGCAGCTGCTGAAGAGAAAACCCAGTGAAAGGGGCTGAAGAAAAACAATCCTGCCACAGCAGCTGTTCCGATTCTCAAAAGAAGAAGTCCTTGCTTTATGTTTGATCACCCTAAAGTTCCTGAAGGTTTCTAGATGTTCTTTATTTGGTGAGAAATAAAGTCTGAAGTATAAAATGAAGTAGGTGTGTGAAACTGGTGGATTAATGCATAAATGAAATTGATGTAAGAGATCAGTGACTCTTGAATCCACATAGCCCTTGCTCATTTTAAAATGCTGAACTGTTTAATATTCAGCAACAAGATGGATTCCGAGGGTGTGGGAGTTTTTTGTTTTGTTTTTTGTTCTTTTTTTTTTTTTAATCCCATTGTTTCATGAATGGAAGATATAACTGGCTCGGGCCAAATCTTCTCACATCCAAGATCAAATAGGGGTTTGTTAAGCTTATGACAGTGGAACAAGAAGTACGTGTGGTACAAAGCTGGGCAAACTGGGAAAGCCAGGCAGCGTGGTAGAACTTTGATCTGTTTTATGGGAAGCTCTTAGGACAGCAAACTGCATGTGTTGCCGGCCTGAAAAATCAGAATCACCCAGGCAACATGGAAAAGGCAGAATGGCTGGCTAGACTAGAAAACTCTTTCTTGGGGGTGCTCATCTCCAAGTTGTACAGATGGCTTATGTATATACAATACTTACATTATTGCATTTCTTAGCACCAAGAGCAAGTTCTGCATTTTAGCCCACTCTGAACAGTAATTTTATCATAGTATTTAGGAATTATTCTATGTCAGCCACTGAGTTTAAGAAATTGTAAAGAACTAAAATGAATTCTTAATAGAGCTACATTTGAGTAAGGGATGATTTGGTCTGCTAAAGTCCATTAGCACATCTTCAAGCATCAAATCATTTGATTTTTCTTGAAGGCAGAAGTACGCCTGAACTGGAGGAAGTCTACTCTGGACCTCACTCTATCTTAGGCCCAGAGATAAATTTCTTGTGCAGCCTTCAGTGTTAGAGAGTTCAGGAGACGTGGAGGGTGGTTGAGGCATTAAGTGCTTGCCTGATCAAGCCTTAAGGATCTACTGGGACTCTTCAAGCCCCTACCCCCAGAGTGTCAGGCCTGAGCCCCACCTGCCCTCATAGGTTTGTTTAATTCCCAGCTTGCTGAGTCTGTCTAATGCAGGGGTCAGCAAACTGTGTCTGTAAAGAGCCAGATAGTGAATATCTGTCGCAACTACTCAACTGTGCTGTTGTAGTGCAAGAACAGCACTAGACAATCCGTAAACGCCTGGGTGTGGCTGTGTTCCAATACAACTTGATTTATGAGGACAGCCAGCAGGCTGGCTTGGGCCTTTGTGCCTTAGTAGTTTGCCGACCCCTGATCTAAAGCCTCCAGGGGGTTCTTGGGGGACAGAACTCAGGAAAGATTGGGATAGGAAAAAAAAAATCTGTATTTTCACTAACCTCTAACTGAAATTTAGCATTTTTTCTCTTATGAATTTGGGCAATAAACTAGTCACTTAGCAGTATCTGTGACTTTGCCCTTAATAAAAACCACAGGTATTTTTATTTTATTACAGTTGTTACAGATATATTAGAATGTCATTATACTCATCACTACTTTGAAATCGTGTATTATACCTCCACCAGCATTAACAGAACATATGTATTCTACATTTATATATAATTATATATTACATATATTTATTATAGCATTATATGTTATATATGTTTCAAACTTGCTTTTTATTTTGATGTCCTTCAATTTAGTTTTCTTCCTAATCCTGCGTATTTTATTGTGTGCACTTAAGAGCATTATTCTGAGAAGGGGGCCCAAAAGGTTTAGCTGACTGCCCAAGAAGCCTAAGAAGCCCTGTGTTACTGCTGCCTTCCTGTTGGGGAGAACCTCCTCCTCCTCAAATGACCCTGTCCCTCTCCTCCCAACCACTGAGGGGCGCTCATCTCCCCTCTGCCGGTTCTGCTCTCCCCTGGTCTCCCCACACCGATGCCCTGTGCTCATCCCTCTGGTCCTTGCTTCCTCTGGCTGCCCTGGCCCAGGTGCCAGTCAGACACTCACTCCCAGCCTGCCTTGTGGTCGTGTCTATTTGTTTAGTTTATGTCCTAGTGAGACAGTCAGCTCTGAAATCCAATGGATCTTGCTTCCTTGTGGGAAGGAACCACTTCTCCTGCATTGTCAGTCAGAGTAATGCATTAGTATTAGATGATGGTGACCATGATGATGACCTTGTGCTGGCCTGACCACGCCAGCATCTTCCTGCCTGGAAGCTGGCCCTGCATTGGAGAAGGTCCAAGAGCCTGCCTGGCAAAATGATAATGAACATGAGCTTAGGGGCAGAATGCTGATGTGTCTATTCTGCTAACTACATGTTTTAAGCAAATGCCTATATTTATTCTCTCTGAGCTTCAATTTCCTCATCAGTAAATTGGAGATCATACTTACCTGACAGGATGTTGTCAAGAGTAAATAATATATTGACTCTCAGAAAAGTGCCTGGAGTGGATGGTGCATGGCAAATGTTCAATACCTGGTGGGTAGTGTTAGCTTGTGCTGGTTGATAGGGGGAGCTTGGGGCTAGCCTGGTGTAAATCCAGATTCTGAAACTGGCCCTACGAACCCCAGAGATGCCTTAAGACCCTGGGTGGGAGACAAATGGAAGGAGATGTCTGGATCTGGCATTAGGGGCTGTCACCTTGCAGAGTCACCGTGGGGAATGGTGTGCCAGGAGATGACCCCTTGGACAGAATTGCCATGGCAAAGCATGGGAGTGAGTCTAGCTAACCTAGCTATCTCTTAGTGAGGTCCTCCTTGAGTGAAGCTTTGATCCGGACACCCGTGTCAGGTTGTAGCCATTTCTAAGACCCAGTGTCCAGCCCCAGAGAGCCCTGGGATGGTGCCAGGATCACCTTGTGGAATCAAACTATAGAGACACCCATTAACATCCAACTGGTACCTTTACTTGAGCCTCCTTCCGTCTCTATGGAGCCTAATCCTTAGTACCTTCTCTATGGGACTGAGTCGTGTGGGCTTCCTGTGGTTCATGCTGTGACGCTACAGGTCATGTGCTTGGGAGGCACCGATGACCGTCACTGGGATTGTCAAGGTGGTCAGGATAAGGAGAGATGGGCTTCTCTGGGACTGGATTGGTATTTGGTTCTAAACGTGGGTCATGGGCCCTGACTAGCATAGAAGACAAAAGACTGAGGTTCTTCTCCTGATTTCCTTAGTGATATTCTGTGGGCCTTTGGGCAGCTGCTTCAGGTGGGAGCTCTCATGGCAGAGTAGAACAAGTGCTGGACTAAGGGGCAGAGACCTGGGTATTCACCCTGTGACTTCCACCATCTCATGGACTTGGGCAAGTTGCTTAACCCCTATGTGTTTAAGTGACCTCGTTAAAAATAGGGTAATGCCCTCCCTGAGGAACAAATGAGGCAATGTTGAGAAATCATTTTATGAAAAAGCTGTTTTCATTAATGCAATGAGGGAAATGTGCTATGTCTATGTCTAGCTCAGAGAGCTGAAATGGTCTAATGAGATAATCAATGTAAATGTTAAAAAAAAAAAATCCAATCCTCATTTGTGGAATCACCTTTAACAACAAGCGAGGGTAAACATTCATGTATTTAGGCCTGGAATATTTCCCACTTGCTTTTGAAGGGACCCATTGTCAAAAAGGAGTGAAGACTTTATTAAATAGGATCTTATTTGTATTTCTATAGTGAAGGATTTTTGTTAAAGATTCAACCTCAGCAGCGATTGACCAAGTCTACCAGGAAAACCATGCACTTATACTGCTATTACACAGTCGATCAAGTTTGCACTTCCACTAGAAGCCTAATGATCACATAAGAATTCTGAACTTAGACGAACAAATGAGTCTTGATACTAGGAGTATATGCTTCTAACATAAAGTCGTGTTGTCACCTTTTGCTTCTATGTGACACTTAACAATTATTTTTTAAAAAACTTAAAATTGGAGGTCATTTAATTAATTTGTGATAAGAAATAAAGTCAGTTGGCAAACTCAGGCCTTCAAAGCATCCCTTTCCTGGTTGGGAAAGTTCCCTGGGGATCTAACTCTGGGGCTGGGTTGAGCAGGGAGTACGGAGAATTGAGTGAAGGGGCTTCATGCTCAGTGCTGCCAAATTCACAGCCAGGTTCTCATAGTCTGCATTTTTCTTAAGGCACAAGTGCGTGTTTTCCGCTCCAGAAGCAGATCTGAACCTCGAGTCCCCAGTTCAAGGAAACACTTATCTCTGGATTTTGCAGCGTGACCTTGTATGTCTGGCTGGACTTTAGGAACAAGTGGTCCTTGTCTTTGGCACATTTAGGGGGAGAGTGAAACCAAGTCAGATGACTCCAAAGCTCCTTCAAACACCACGACGGGAGGAATGGATTGAGCAAGAATAATTTTTGTAGGCTCAGGAGATTGAATCTTCTTTTTTAGACAAGGAAGTGGAACATTCCAGACAGTAACACAAGAAACCAGGGAGACGAAAGCCAATGAAACCTCGAGGGAGGAAATGAAATTCTCTCTGGGTTGGTAGAAGCAGCTGCTTTCCTCCACATCTTCCTGTGTCTGTAAACTACCTTAGTGTTTGGGATGTTTATTTTCTATTTTTTCTGTATCTTTGTAGCCACTTCAATGACCATTTTCTGCCAAGGCAGTGATGGATGTTTCCAATTCAGTGCTCCTTACCTCTTAGAAGGAGAAGGATTACACTGTCTTTATGATTATGAGTCAGTCTGTGTCCAGATATGCATTCAACTGATAATTTTGAAGCACTAGCCCAGGTAATTGCAAGATAATCTTATTTTAGAGATTTGAGCAATGAGGCTCAGAGAGGTAAAGGATGTTGCAAGTCATATAGGGATTTGCATATAGAGTCCTCTAAGTCTAGAACCCTGCCCACAGCTGCCTCCCATGTTTGGCACATTGTGTGACTTTTGTGAATTCTTAAACTTTATGGAAACCCAGGAATGGTGTGAAATGTTGGAAGCATTGTCACAGGGAAAAATGGACTAGAAAACTCTGTTTGGGGGCTTCAGACTATAGTCAATGGATCTGATTCTAAATTAAAACATCCTTCAGGAAAAGGCTCCCTTCTTTTTAGAGACTCTCCAAGATTAAGAACTTAAGCAGTCTCAGAATATAGCAGACAGTTCTTTTATGACGCTTGTTTTGAAACCATGAACAAACTGAGCACAATCAGAATTTTGCATTTGCTCATGTGCCATTTTCTCCTGGAGAAACATTAGGCGAATGCAGAAAACTGCACCCAGCTTGACCAAGTGACTTCAGAATATACAACACATGCATGCACAACCTCATACATAGACAGCCACTTCAGTTCCCCCGCCCCCACCATGCGCACGGCTTTTTCTAGGTGAAGAGATGTATTTATTCTTGTATTTATATATTTCTTAATCATTTGACATATGTAAAATGGTGCTACTGTTTTTATTAGGTTCCAATCTTTATATGTCACTTACCCGATTTTTCCTGTAAGCCCTATGTTTCTTATCTTGCATTTTGCAAAGAGTGATGATTTTTTAGGACCACCTATGAAGCATTATGGAACAAGTGACTTACACAAAGCTTTTGCACTAAACCTTCCATCTGACTTCATCCAATTTAATATGTTATTTTCAGGATAAGGTAAGAGTCTCATCTATTTACAGATACTTTATAATATGATCTAATAAAGTTCTATTTATGATTTATTCAGCATCCATATGAAGAAGGAATATATTTATTTCCCAACGGAACAAAATTAAATTAATGACATCTAAATATCTTAAAACTGGAGAGGATGATTGACGGGAAAAGAGAAAGTTAATGTTTCACGAAAACTAACTTTATGTCAGGTCGTGTTGGCTGCCTTCCCGTAACTACTGCAGTTCATCCTCACAACGACCTGCTCAGGTGGTAGGGGACTGAGGGTCGGACAGAGCGGAAGTTGCCCAGTGTTCCTCCAGCTGGAAAGTGACCCAGCTGGGAGTCACAGCCTAGAAGCAGCCCCTCTGGAGGTACAGTCACAGCAGCATGGTCCCCAGACTCTTCTGTCCCCATTGTTCGTCTTCCCATTCTGTATTTGTGTGCTTCTGTCTTTAACCACAAATATAGTACTAGTTGGTTCCTGTGAGTTGTGGCTGACAATCTATCCATTTACCAAGGATACATTTTTATATTTTTATCCATTTTTCTCAACCTTTTTATATATTATTGCCCCCCCCCACCGTGAGACTTTTTAAATGCTTTTTTCCTAATTGCCTCCCCATGGAATCTTAACATCACAGATACACTGTGTATCTCTGTGCTGTGTGTATATTTGTGCTTTATGCCTATAAACAGTAAAGGGATTTTTGCCCCTCGAGAACTCATTTTCATCCTATTGGGGGCGATATTGTCCCTGTTGAAAATGGATAGTCTGTATCTTCAATTATTTAAAATAAGTAGGTCTGCTTTTAAAATTAAGATTGAGCTACCTTAGAACAATAGACCTGAGTTTGTGGGAGATGGGTGCCGCTGTTGAGGTTATGATTCCTGATGTCTCATGAGTGAGCCCAACAGGGGGGCACAGCAAGGTGACGAACATAGAGCTGTGAGAAAGTGACATGTGAGAGCGAGCGCATGATTTTTCCCTCTCTAAGTTTCTCTCTATCAGGAAATAAAGAACACACATCCAGCCAAACACACATGAAAAGAAATGCATTCTACTAAGTGAGGTATCCCAAGAATGGAAAGTTATATTCTTTCTCCTATCTAAGCATTTCTGTGGCTTAAATCCTCTGCAGCTTCCGAAGTAGTCCCTGAAATAGTAGTCACAAATAGTAGTCACAAATCTTCATGGCACTCAGTCATCCTTTGTTGTTAAAACATCAG
>CAUYSK010125421.1:0-26075 GCA_963575035.1 Avahi laniger
TACTATTCAGCTTTAAGAAACAATGGTGATATAGCACCTCTTGTATACTCCTGGATAGAGCTGGAACGCATTCTACTAAGTGAGGTATCCCAAAAATGGAAAGACAAGCACCACATGTACTCACCATCAAATTGGTATTAACTGATCAACACCTAAGTCCACATATAAGAATAACATCTATTGGATGTCGGGCAGGGGGGAGGGGGAGGAGGGAGGAGGAGACGGGTATATGCATACACAAAGAGTGCAATGCGCACCACCCGAAGGATGGACATATTTGAAACTTGGACTTGCCGGGAGGGGGGAGGGGAAGGGCAACATACGTAACCTAAACATCTGTACCCCCATAATATGCTGAAATAAAAAAATAAAAATAAAATAAAATAAATAAAAGATAAAATGAAAGGCTAAAAAAGAGTCCTCAGGGATTTGTGCAACAAAAATTACTTAAATTAAAAAAAGTCATATCTTTGGAGCCCAAGAAGGATAGGAAAGAGTAGGGCAGAAAGAGTATTTGAAGAAATAATGGCTGAAAACTCCTCAAATTTGGTGAAAGAAATAAATCTATAGATTCAATAAACATCCCCAAAAATCCCCTGCAGGATACATCATAATAAAACTTCTGAAAACTAAAGACAAAAATATATTAAAAACAGCCAGAATCAGGGAATGTGGGGTTGGGGGTGGGTAAATTCACAACTAATGGACGTGGTGAGCATTGTAGGGGGGAAAGGGCATGCCTCAATGCATGGTTTGGGTGTGGCAGAGTCATAACATGTAACCAAAATGTTTGTACCCCCATAATATCCTGAAATAAACAAACAAACATAAAAAACAGCCAGAGAGAAATGATGCATCTTCTACAGGAGAACACCAATTCAAATGAGATTGTATTTCTCATGTGAAACCGTAAAAGCCAGAAAAAAAATGAGACATTTTTGAACTGCTGAAAGAAAAAAGACTATCAGCTGCAAATTCCCTTATCAGTGAAACTATCCTTCAGGAATGAATGGGAAATAAAGATATCCTCAGATTAAGGAAAACTAAAAGAATTTGTTGCTTGCAAACCCCAAAGACTGGCTAAATGAAGTTCTTCAAAGAGGAAGTAATAAAAGGAGAAATATTAGAGCATTAAGAAGGAAAAAGGAGCAATAGAAAAAGAAATATGGTTGCATACAACAGACTATTCTCCTGATTACAAATCATATTTGATGATTGAAATGTAACACCATCTGATACTCAAGACAATGGTGTTTAAAAAGTGAGGAGGATAAAGGGACCTAAATGGAGGTAAGGTGTCTAAACTTCACATAGTAGTAAAATGTTAATACTCATGGGCTGTGATAAGTCACATATTTTAATACCCAGAGTAACCACTACAAAACTCAGAAAACAATAAAATGGCTGACTTAAGCTCTCAAATATCAGTAATTACCTTAAATGGAAATGGTCTAAATACACTGACCAAAAGATAGAGATTAGCAGAGTGGAACTCAGTTCAAATTCAACAACATAGGTAGATTGAAAGTAAAAGAGTGAAAATAAATTGCCTATCTTAATATCAAATAAAACATACTTTAGAGCAAAGAAAATTACTGCAAAGACATAACAATGATTATAGCATCAATCTGTCAGAAAGAATGATCCTAAGTGTGTACAAACCAAACAACAGAATCTCAAAATCGATAAAACAAAAACATTTAAGTGAAATGAGAGATAGCCAAACCCACAATTATATTTGGGGACTTCAACATCCACCACTCACCCATTGATAAAACTATTAGACAGAAAACATCAAGGATATAGAACTGAAAAATATAATCAACAAGATCTAATTAATATATATTAAGCAGTACATCCAACAGCAACAGAATACATATTCTTTTCAAGCTCTGATAGAACATATACAAAGAGGGACCATATCCTGGGCCCCAAAACAAGCCTAAATAAATTTAATGGAAGTGTAATTATTCAGGCTGCATTCTGACCACAATGTAATAAAACTAGAGATCAATAATAGCCAATAGTAAAAATCTCTAAACACTTTGATATTAAACAAAATTGTAGATAATCCATAGGACAAAAAGGAAGTCTCAAAGGAAATTTTAAAATGCATCAAAAAACTTCCTGTTTCCAGTTCAGCATGTAAAGAGCTTGGAACTCGTCAGTTCCATCCAAATAACAAGAAAAGAGGTAACAATTGGAAAATTAACAACTTTTCTTTTGCCCTGCAGATTGCTGCCCTCAGAATCAGAGAAACAGGCAGGAGGATACAGAACAATCACAATTTACCAGAGCGGAATCCCATGAGCAGAACCCTCCAACAGGAATCAGTATCAGAGTAGGAAAACTTTAATTGAAGAATTACTGGAGGCTCAATGTGGAAAAATTTAAGAGTTACAACAATAAACGAACTATAAAAATCCTCCAGGGGACCCAGTCTGAGGGGTGACTCCACAGTTTTATGAGTTTTTTTCACCAGGAGATCTACCAGGTTCTCACAGTGGAGAAGAAAAATCCCCTCATGCTTCCAAAGCATTCTGTTCTTAAAAAGGCCTGACCTCAAACCACTTCACCAGAACCTAACTGACTCAGGCTTTCCCAGAGCCTAACTGAACTGGGAGAAGGGTAACACTCAACTCCAGCCCCTGTCTTGACAAGGGGAATGGGGAAGATTGAAAAGTATTTCTGAAAATCACAGCCCAGGGGGGGCATGAGCTGAGTACAACACTGAGACATAATCATAGGACAATAGAACATTTCTACTCCCTCCATATCTTACCACACCAATTAGGCTCCTGTATAACAGTAGGGGAATAAAACTGAAATAGTTTAAAAGAATTATAATTTATATACTAAGGGCACTTATAAAAAATGGGCAACATGCGAGAACATGGGAATGAAATGCTAGAAATCAAAATAATGTAATAGAAATGAAGAATAGCTTTGGTGGGCTCATCAATAGACTGGACACAACCAAGGAAAGAATCAGTGAGTTTAAAGAAATGTCAGTAGAACCCTCCAAAACTGAAATGCAAAGAGGAAAAAAAAAAGAATGAAAAGGAATAAGAATTTCCAAGAACTGTGGAACAATTACAAAAGATGTAACATATGTAATATAACATCACAGAAAAGGTGTGACGGGAATACCAGAAGGAGAAGAGAGAAAGGAACAGAAGAAAAAATTGAAGCAATAATGACTAAGAGTTTTCCAGAATTAATTATAAGACACCAAAACACATATCCAGGAAGCTCAGAGAACACCAAGAAGAATAAATAACAAAAAAATCTACACCTGGGCATATCATATTTAAACTGCAGAAAATCTTACCTTTAGAGTAGCAATGATAAGAATTACATCAGATTTGTCATCAGAGCCATACTAGCAGGAAGAGAATGGAGAAGAATACTCAAAAGCATTAAAAGAAGAAAAGTACCAATCTAATATTCTGTTTCCACTGAAATTATCCTGCAGAAGTCAAGGAGAGAAAAGCTTAAAGCAAGATTGTGAACTAGGAAGATCCAAACCCTCCTTCCCCAATAGAAACATTAAAAAGAAACAACTAGAAACTGGATAAAGTAGTTTTATAAGAGTTCTGGAAATAAGTCAAAGATCTACAGCAACCAAGCAAATGCCCAATCCAGAAAAAGCTAAGAAATTTTATGGCATTTTTACTCACCTTTGACCCACACCCTCCCTAGTGTGGTATGGTTTGGGGGAAGTGGTAGCCTAGTCCCCAACTCCCCCTAAAACTGGAGAGAGAAGAGCAGACGTAATTTGTAATGTTCTCATCTATCTGAGGGCAGCCTGAGGGATTGGTCTCTGTGTCACCTAACACGGAGCTCAGATAGCCAAAAATGACATGGCTCAGATCTCAAGCTAAGAAAAGCCATGGGAAGCAGTGAGTACAGCTCATGAAAACTACAAGGAGAGTACAGACCCACAGACACCAAGGACAAGAGATTACTGGTAGAGGAATATAATATATTAATAACAGCTAAGGCCCTAAGAGGCAGCAGCAGTGAAACTCTTGGGGAAGTTTAGACACATAAAAGCAACCATAAATGGGGGAAATTTGAAAAAAAAGAACACATAAAGGCTCAGGGAAAATACGTTCTGAGAAAAGTCCTGAGAAGGCAAGGCCAATCCCAGGGCTAAGAACACACCCTGCTAATGAGTAAAGATCTACCCCTGCAAGGAACCATTCTGCAAAGACTGGAAGAAGTGGCTGTTTTTTCCAAATTTCCAATTAAAACAAACAAACAAACAAAAAATCAGGCATGGAAACAGGAATACCTACCCTATTAAAAGGAACAAAATAAATTTCCAGAAATCATGTGAGAAGAGACAGGAATTATATGTACTAGACAAAGACTGTAACGCAACTGCCTTCAATATGTTCAAAAAGCTAAAGGAAATCAGAAAAACAATATGTGAACAAAATTTTAAAATCATCAAAAGATAGATTTTTTTAAGAACAAAACAAATTGTGGGGGGAAGAAAAAGCAAAACCTGCACTGAAAAATTTACTAGAGAGGTTCAACATTAGACTCTAATAGACATAAAGAATCAGAGAACTTTAAGACAGGTCATTTGAAATAAATGAGTCTGAGGAGTCAAAAAAAAAAAAAAAAGGAAAGTGAACAGAGCCTAAGAGATTAATGGGACACCATGAAGCAGACAAAAATATGCAAAAAAAAAAATGTGGAATTTCCACAAGGAGAAGAGAAAGAGTAAGGAGAAGAGAGATTATTTGAAGAAATAATGTCCCAAACCTTCCCAAAGTTGTGGAAAGAAATGGGTATACAAATGTAAGAGCATCAATGAATTCCAAGTAGAATATAAGCAAAGGGACCCGCACCAAGACATATTGTACTCAAATTGTCGAAAGACAGAGACAGAATCTTACAAGGAGCAAGAGAAAAGCAACTCATCATATACAACGGATCCTCTGTAAGATTATCAGTGGATTTCTCAGCAGAAACCTGCAAGGCTGGAAGGCAGCACATTGGTATATTTAAAGTGCTTTGAAAAACCTGACAACTAACAATTCTGTATCTGACAAAACTGTTATTTAAGATTGAGAGAGAAATTAAGACATTCCCAGATAAATAAAAGCTGAAGGAGTTCATTATCCCAAGACCTGCCCTATAATAAAAATGCTGAAGGAGTCCTTCAAGCTGAAATGAAAGGATGTTAGAGAAAAACCCAAAGTCATACAAAAATATAAAGTTATCCAAAAAGGTAGTTATATGGGCAAATATAAAACCAAGTATTATTGTAATTTTGATTTGTAACAACTTTTCATTTCATACAGAATTTAACAAATGTCTTTAATAATAAATCTATGCCAATGGATACACACTATATAGGGATGGAATTTGTGACATCAATAACATAAAGTAGGGGAGGTAGAAATGTAAAGGGTAGTTTTTGTTTACAACTGAATTTAAGGTAGTATTAATTTAAAATACATTATTATAACTTCAGGATGTTATATGCAACCCACATGTTAGCCATAAAAAAAGCATCTATAGAAGAAACACAAAGGAAAATGAGAAGGGAATCAAAATGCGTCAGTAAAAAAATCAACTGAACACAAAGGAAGGCACCAATGGAGGAAATGGAAGACAAAAAAGTTATAACGCGGCTGGGTGTGGTGGCTCACACCCGTGATCCTAGCACTCTGGGAGGCTGAGGCAGGAGGATCCCTGTTGAGGTCAACAGTTCAAGACTAGCCTGAGCAAGAGCGAGACCCCGTCTTTATAAAACTAGAAAAATGCAGTGGCTTTCACCTGTAATCCCAGCTACTTTGGATGCTGGGGCAGGAGGATCACTTGAGCCTAGGAGTTTGAGGTTGCAGTGAACTATGATGGCATCACTGCACTCTATCCTGGGCAACAGAGACCCTGCCTCCAAAAAACAAAACAAAACAAAACAAACCTATAACACTCAAAAAAACAAAATAGGAACAGTAAGTCCTTCACCAATAGTAGTCGCCTTAAATGTAAATTGATTAAACTCCTCAATTAAGAGACATATTGGCAGAATGGATTAAAAACAAAAACAAGATCCAAGTATATGGATCTTATATATATATATATATATATATATATATATAAAATATACATGGGGACAAGAAATTCACTTTTTTTATGCTTTAATTTTGTTTTTTGTTTTTAATTTCAGAATATTATGGGGTACAAATGTTTTGGTTACATGGATTGCTTTTGTACTGAGACAAAATTATAAGTGTGTCCATCTCCCAGACAGGGTACCTTGTACCTGTTAGGTATGTTTTCACTGATCCTCCTCATCCCCCACCCCACCTGTTTTTTTTTTTTAAGATCATAAGTTTTTATTGTTTTTTTTTTTGTTTGTTTGTTTTTATTTCAGCATAATATGAGGGTACAGATGTTTAGGTTACGTGTGTTGCCCTTGCCCCCCCCTCAGTCCAGGTTTCAAATATGTCCATCCCATTGCGTGGTGCACATTGCACTCTTTTGATTTCCTTTGAGTTTTACTTTCTATTGTGCACATGAGTGCTGTTCGATTAGTGCCAATTTAATAGTGGGTACATGTGTTTTTTGTTTTTCCTTTCTTGCTATACTTCACTTAGGAGAATGGTCTCCAGTTCCATCCAGATTGTTAGAAAACGTATTAATTAATTTTATTTATGGATGAGTAGTACTCCATGGTGTATATATACCACATTTTATTAATACACTCATGAGTTGACGGTCACTTGCATTAATTCCACATCTTTGCAATTGTGAATTGTGCTGCAATAAATATTTGAGTGCAGGTGTAACTTGAGACTTTGCTGAATTTATTTATCACTTTGAGGAGTCTCTTGGCAGAGTCTTTTGGGTTTTCTAGATACAAGATTATACTGTCAGCAAAGATTAATAGTTTGACCTCTTCTTTCCCCATTTGAATATCCTTGATTTCTTTCTCTTGTCTCATTGCTCTGGCTAGGACTTCCAGCAATATGTTGAATAAAAGTGGTGACAGTGGGCAACCTTCTCTAGTTCCAGTTCTAAGTGGAAATATTTTTAGGTTTTCCCTGTTGAATATGATGTTGGCTGTGGGTTTGTTATACGTGGCTTTTATAATTTTGAGATATGTTCCATCTGTGCCTATTATGTTGAGAGTTCTTATCATAAAAGGTGCTGAATTTTGTCAAATGCTTTTTCTATGTCTACTGAGATGATCACATGGTCTTTGTTTTTGCTTCTGTTTATGTGGTGAATCACACTTATGGATTTACATATGTTGAATCATCCTTGCATCCCTGAGATGAAGCCTACTTGGTTGTGTTGGATTAAATTTTTTGATGTGCAGCTGAATTCGATTTGTTAGAATTTTATTCAGAATCTTTACATCTATATTCATAAGGGATGTTAGTCTGTTTTCTTTGTTGTGTCCTTTCCAGTCTTTGGTATCAAGGTGATACTGGTTTTGTAGAATGAATTGGGGAGGAGTCCTTCCTTCTCAATGTTATGAAATAATTTCTACAGTATGGGTAACAGTTCTTCCTTGTAAGTCTGGTAAAAGTCAGCTGTGAAACTGTCTGGTCTGAGACTTTTTTTGTTGGAATTTTTTTTATTGCTGGTTCAATTTCATTAGTCAATATTACTCTGTTCAGGAGTTTTATTTCTTTCTCACTGAGCCAAGGGAGATTGTGTGTTTCCAAGAATTTGTTAATTTCCTCCACATTTTCAAGCTTATGTGTATAGAGATTTTTATAGTATTCAGAGATGATATTTTGTATTTCTTTTCTATTGGTTGCAATATCTCCTTTTTAATTTCTGATTGAGCTTATTAGTTTCCTTTCTTTTCTGTTTCTAGTTAATCTAGCAAGAGGTCTATCAATTTTTTTTATCTTTTCAAAGATCCAACTTTTCGTTCCAAGAGATTCACTTTACATCTAAGGACATGCATAGGGTGAAAGTAAAAGGATAGTAAAATACATTTCATGCAAATAATAAGTGAAGGAGAACACAGGTAGCTATACTAATATCTGATGAAATAAGCTTTAAGTCATAAACTATTCCAAGTGTAAAAAAGGACATTATATAATGATGAAAGGGTCAATGCACCAAGAGGATATAATAATTATAAATATATATGCATCGAACATCACAGCTCCTAAATGTATGAAGTAAATCTTGACAGAATTGAGGGAGAAGTAGTTCTAGCATAATAGGAGAAGACTTCAATACTGCACTTTCAATAATGGATAGAACAAGCAGACAGAAGATCAGTAAGAAAATGGAAAACTTAAAACCATATAACAATTGGACCTAAAAGACATATGCAAAACACTTGACGCAATACTAGCAGAGTACATATACTCAAGTACATATGGAACATTCTCCAGGGTAGATCATATGTTAGAGCACATATTTATTTTTTATTATATTTTTTAAAAATGGTATCTCACCGAGTCTTTTCTGATGACAGTGGAAGGAAATCAGAAATCAATAGCATAAGGAAAACTAGAAAATCCACAATATGTAGAAATTAAACAACTTACTCTTATACAACCAATGGGTCAAAGATAAAATCCCAGGGGAAGTTAGAAAATATCTGTATACAAATGAAAATGAAAACACAACATACCAAAACTTATACAATGCATCAAAAGCAGTGCTAAGAGGGAAATTTATAGCTGCAATTGCTTATCTTAAAGAACAAAAAAGATCTCAAATCAACACCCTAACTTTACACCTTAAGGAGCTAGAAAAAAAAGCAAGCAAACCCAAAGCTACTAAAAGGAAGAAAATAAAAAAGGTTAGAAGAACAATAAATAAAATAGAAGAACAAAAGAAATCAGTGAAACCAAGAGTGTTCTTTGAAAAGATCAAGAATATTCACATACCCTTAGCTAGATTTACAAAGAGAGAGAGGACTCAACAGAAATCAGAAATGTTAAATGGACATTAATACTGATTTTTCATAATTAAAAAGGATTATAAGAGTATTAGAAAAAATTGTATTTCAAAAACTTTAATAATTTAGATGAAATTAACAAACTCCTAGAAACACACAACTTAGCAAGACTGAATCATGAAGAAATAAAAATTTGAATAGACCTATAAAAAGTGAGGATATTGAATTAGTAATAAAAAGCCTTTCAGTGATGAAAAGCTGAGTACCAGATGGCATCACTAGTGAGTTTTAACAAATACTCAAAAGGAATTAATATCAATCCTTCTGAAGCTATTCTGAAAATTTGAAGAGAAGGGAACACTTCCCACCTTATTCTATGTGGTCAGCATTACCTCAATACCAAATCCATACAAAGACATGAAAAGAAAAGAAAAATGCAGATCAGTATCCAGTATGAATATTGATGTACAAATCCTTAAGAAAATACTAGCAAACAGAATTCAACAGCACATTAAAAGGATTATCTATTTTGTCTATGTAGGATTTATTCCTGGAATGAAAAATGTTTCAGCATACTAAAATCAATCAATGTAACATACCACATTATCAGAATGAAGAGGAAACATCACATGTTCATTTCGATTCATGAAGAAAAGGTATGAGTGGAATGGGGCAAAGGCAATATACATAACCTTAATATTTGTACCCCCATAATATGCTGAAATAAAAATAAATTCTGTTAAAAAATTAATTATCATTATGACAAAAACAAACCTCAACAAAATAAGAATATAGGGAAACTACCTCAACATAATAAAGGCCACATATGAAAATCTCACATCTAATACTATACTCAATGGTGAAAGCTTTTCCTCTAGATTCAGAAACAAGACCAAGATGCCCATGTCTGCTGTTTCTGTTCAACACAGTACTGAAAGTCCTAGCCAGAGCAATTATACAAGAAAAAGAAATAAAACACGTTCAAATTGTAAAGGAAGAAGTAAAATTCTCTCTTTTGCAAACACCATAAAAATTCCACAAATACAGTTTTAGTACTAATATGCAAACTAAGCAAAGGTGAAGGATATAGATCAACACACAAAAATCAGTTGCATGTTTATACACTAACAATTAACAATTTAAAAATGAAACTAAGAAAGCAATTACATTTATGATAGCATGTAAAAGAATAAAATACCTAGGAATAAATTTAACCAAAGAAGTTAAATATTTCTACACTGAAAACTACAAAATATTACTGAAAGAAATTAAAAAAGACACAAGTGGAAAGACGTTCTATGTTCATGGCTTGGAAGACTTAATGTTATTAAAATATCAACACTACTCAAAGCAATCTAGATATTCCATGCAATACTATCAAAACCCCAGAGGCATTTTTGTTGAGAAATAGAAAAATTTATCCTGAAATTCATATGGAATTTCAAGGGAACCCAAATAGCCAAAATCATCTTGGGGGGAAAAAACAATACTAGAGATCTCATACTTCCTGGTTTGAACACTTACTAGAAAGCTACGTTAATGAAAACAGTATAGTAGGTACAGGCATAAACACAGACATATAAACCAATGGAATAGAATAGACATCCCTTAGTAAAACTTAAATATATGATCAAATGATTTACAATAAGGTTGCTGAGATCATTCAATGGGGGAAAGGACAGTTTTTTAACCAAATGGTGTTTGGAAAAATGGATATCCACATACATAATTGGACATGGATCCTTACCTTACACCATATACAAAAATTAAAATGCAACAAAGACCTCAACAGAGAGCTAAAATTGTAACAGTTTTAGAAGAAAATAAAGGGGGAAAATTTCATGAGAATCATTTGGCAATGATTTCTTGGATATGATACCAAAACAAAGGCAAGAAAAGAAAAAATAGACAAATTGAATTTCATCAAAATTAAAAACTTGGCATCAAAAACACCATGAAAAGAGTGAAAAGACCACTCATGGAATGTTATAATATATTTTCAAATCATACATTGTGATAAGGGATTAATGTTCTGAATATATAAAGAATACCTACAACTCAACAATAAAAAATGATGAAAATTAGAGCAAAGGAATTAAATAGACATTTATGTAAATAATCTATATAAATGTACACTAATCACATGAAAAGATGCTCAACATCACTAATCATAAAGGAAATAAAAATCAAAACCACAATGAGACAACACCTCATACCTATTTAGGATGGCTATTATTTAAAAATATATATAATAACAAGTATCAGTGAGGATTTGGAAAAGTTCCACTTCTAGGTATAGCCAAGAGAATTGAAAGCAGGATCCCCAAAGATACTTTTACAATAATGTTCTTTTTTTAATTTTTTTTATTTGAGCATATTATGAGGGTACAAATGTTTAGGTTACATATATTCCCTTTGCCCCACCCGTGTCAGAGCTTCAAGCGTGTCCATCCCCCAGAGAGTGCTCACCGCACCCATTATGTGTGTATATACCCATTCCCTCCTTCCCCCTCCCACCTTTCCTACATCTAATGAAAGTTATTACTATATGTGCACTTAAGTGTTGATCAGTTAATAAAATTGGACGGTGAGTACATGTGGTGTTTGTTTTTCCATTCTTGGGATACTTCACTAAGTAGAATGGGTTCCAGCTCTATCCAGGATAATACAACAGTTGCTATATCACCATTGTTTTTGTGGCTTAGTAGAACTCCATTGTGTATATATATATATATCACATTTTATTAATCCACTCATGTATTGATGGGCACATGGGTTGTTTCCACATCTTTGCAATTGTGAATTACGCTGCTATAAACCTTCAAGTAGAGATATATTTTTTATAGAATGTCTTTTGTTCTTTTGGATGGATGCCCAGTAATGGGATTACTAGATAAAATGGTAGTTCTACCTGTAAGTCTTTGAGGTATCTCCATATTGCTTTCCACAGAGGTTGTACTAGTTTGCAGTCCCACCAGCAGTGTAGGAGTGTTCCTATCTCTCCACATCCACACCAACATTTATTTTGGGACTTTTTGATAAAGGCCATTGTCACTGGGGATAAGTGATATGTCACTGTGGTTTTGATTTGCATTTCCCTGATGATTAGAGATGTTGAGCATTTTTTCATATGTATGTTGGCCATTAGTCTCTGTTCTTTTGAAAAGTCTCTGTTCATATCCTTTGCCCACTTTTTGATAGGGTTGTTTGATTTTTCCTTGCTGATTTTCCTGAGATCTATATAGATTTCATTTATCAGCCTTTTAGTGGTTGTGTAACATGAGACTATTTTTTCCCATTCTGTGAGTTGTCTGTTTGTTCTTATGATAGTTTCCTTGGCTGTGAAGAAGCTTTTTAATTTGATCAGGTCCCACTTACTTGTTTTCATTGTTGCTGTGATTGCCTTTGGGGTCTTCTTCATAAATTCTTGGCCTAGGCCAATGTCTATAAGAGTTTTTATAACATTTTCTTCTAGAATTCTTACAGTTTCATGGCTGAGGTTTAAGCCTGTTATCTACCGTGAGTTGATTTTTGTGAGAGGTGAAAGGTGCAGATGCTATTTCAGTCTTCTACATGTGGCTATCCAGTTTTCCCAGCACCATTTATTGAATAAGGATTCTTTTCCCAGAGTATGTTTGCGTCTGCTTTGTCAAAGATTAGATGGCTATATGAGGATGTTATTATATCTGGGTTCTCAGTTCTGTTACATTAGTCTATGTCTCTGTTTTTGTGCCAGTACCATGCCATTTTAGTTACTATAGCCTTGCAGTATAGCTTGAAGTCTGGTAAATTGATGCCTCTAAATTTGTTCTTTTTGCTTAAGATTGCTTTTGCTATACGGGATCTTCTCTGGTTCCATACGAAGCGTAGAATTATTTTTTCTATATCTGTGAAAAAGATGTTGGTATTTTAATAGGGATTGCATTGAATCTGCAGATCACTTTGGGTAGCATAGACATTTCAACAATGTTGATTCTGCTTACCCATGAGCATGGTATGGTTTTCCACCTGTTTACGTCCTCTGCTATTTCCTTCCTCAGTGTTTCATAGTTCTCCCTGTATAGGTCTTTTACCTCCTTAGTTAAATATATTCCTAGGTACTGAAAATCCCTGGCTATTACATGGTTGCTGTTTATCATTTTGTTTAGATCAAGCAGGATGTGCTTTATGAATCTGGGTGCACCTGACTTTGGTGCATAAATATTTAGAATCGTTATGTCTTCTTGAATTGTACCCTTCACCATTATATAGTTACCCTCTTTCTCTTTCATTACTTTTGTTGATTTGAAGACTAAGTTATCTAAAATCAGAACTGTCACGCCAGCTTTCTTTTGGCTTCCTTTTGCTTGAAATATTGTTTTCCATCCCTTCACATTGAGTCTGAATGCATCCTTTGGGTTAGATGTGTTTCCTGAAGACAACAGATACTTGGCTTGTGTATATTAATCCATTCTGCCAGCCTATGTCTCTTTAGTGGGC
Source organism: Avahi laniger (assembly GCA_963575035.1). Taxonomy (NCBI): domain Eukaryota; kingdom Metazoa; phylum Chordata; class Mammalia; order Primates; family Indriidae; genus Avahi; species Avahi laniger. The sequence continues at coordinate 13,376 of CAUYSK010125421.1, forward strand.
AGTTCAAGCCATTCACATTTATTGAGAGAATTGATAAGTGGGGAAGATTTCTGTTCAACCTGTTGAGTTGAACTTTATTGCTTTGTTTACTCTCTTGAGCCATTGTGGTATCTGGCCATTGACCTTTAGCTTTTGGATGATTTCACATTCATGAGTGTTTATTGTGCTGATCTGTATATAACACTGTTTTGAATACTTCCTGGAGAGCAGGTCTTGTCTTTATGAATTCCCTCAGTCTTTGCCTGCCTGAGAAGGTCTTTATTTCTCCTTGACATACAAAACTTAGTTTTGCAGGGTACGAGATTCTAGGCTGGACATTATTCTGTTGGAGAAGAGTGAAAATGGGGCCCCAGTCCTCTTCCTTGTAAGGTCTCAGCTGAGAAGTCTGCTGTTATTCTGATGGGTTTTCCTTTGTAGGTTACCTGCTTCTTTTGCCTTACAGCTCATAGGATGGCCTCTTTGGTGGTTGTTTTGGTCAGTCCATTTACTGTGTGTTGTGGTGTCTTCCTGTTTGCAATGAATCTCCCAGGAGTCCTTCGAGCTTCTTTTACTTGGATATCAAGAGTTTTAGCAAGATTTGGGAAATTTTCCTCTATTATATCCTCAAATAGCTTATCCAACCCTTGTGTATTTTCTCCTTCACCCTCAGTGATGCCTATGGTTCTCACATTAGGCATCTTCACATAATCCCACATTTTTTGTAGGCTTTTCTCTTTTATTTTTCTGTTCTATCTCTGTGATTGACTTATTTAATTAAAAGGTATTATCTTTTATCCCTGAGATTCTTCCTTCTCTTTGATCTACCCTGTTCTTGGGGCTTTCCACTGTTTTTTGTAATTCCTTGAATAAATTCTTTATTTCTAGAAGTTCTGTTTGATTTTTCTTTTTCTTTTTTTTATTTCAGCTTATTATGGGGGTACAGATGTTTAGGTTTGATTTTTCTTTAATATTTCAATTTCTTTACTGAATTTTTCTTCCAAGTCCTGGATTTTTTTTTTGTGTGATTTGTGTTGGTTATCCGGTTTTTGTTGCATATCATTGAGTTTTCTTACAATCCATGTTTGGAATACTTTTTCTGTCATTTTACCATTCTGAATTTCGTTGATGTCCATTGCTAGAGAGCTGGTGTTCCCCTTTGGGGGAGTGCTTTCCATTTGATTCTTCATACTTCCAGAGTTCTTTTGCTGATTTCTTCCCATCTGGAGGAACTGTTGATTCTTACCTTTAGATTTTTATTTGAATGTTGACACGCCCCAGTTTAGTCTCTCAGCCAGTATGTGATGTTTGTGGATGAGATTCAATGACGCCCTGTACGATGAGCAGTAGGGGCACTCAAAAGGTGTGTAGAATGACCTCCCTGTCGGTAGGTGGTGCTTGCTGGGAGGAGCAGTCTGCAATGTTGTTTTGGGTCCTGTAACCAGATCTTGTTCCTCTGGAGAGGCACTCTAGTGCCTCAGGTGGTGGGTGGGCCCCTGAGACTTCCAGGTGTGTCCTTATTCTTCACCTCAGTGGGGACAGGTGGGGGGAGTGAATCTGGTCAGAGCTGGGTTGGGTGAGCGTACCCTCAAGCACCACAAATGCTGTTAGCAGGGGTCAAAGTTCTGTGCTTCTGGGAAAAGCTGCCAGGGAAGGGCTGAAGTAGCCCACTCAGCCGAAAAGTCCACATGTGTGGGTGGGGCTGTCTGAGACCTGCAGTCTGCAGCAGGCCTCTCTCTTTTCCACCCTCCATATTCCAAGATTCCTCCTGGGCCTCTGCCAGCATGCAGGACCTCAAGCCAGTGGATCTCCCCTGGTTGTGATGCGGACCAGGAGGTTTCCTGCCCCGGGTCACAGCTTGAGCTGGGTGCACGGGCCTTCCATGGAAGGAGGGTTGCCCCTCAAGCACCCTGATCTGCCTCTGAAGGCACATATATCTCAGTAGGCTCATTCACAAATATCTCTTCTGTGCCCTGGGGAATGCTATCGAGACCTGGGTGTACAGGATCTGGTCCACAGGCCTGACCCCTGGGCCCTGTAACTCAATTCATGACACTGCCAGGGAGAGGAGTGGTGGTCTCAAGTCACCCACCGGGTGCCCCACTGGATCGATGTCTCTCTGCCTCGGGATTTGCCCCGCTCTCCTGGAGTCACCAGGCAAGCAGCACCTGGGAGGGCTGGCGGGTAGGGAACTCACAGTCTGAGTACACCTCAGTCTGCTATAGGGCCCCAAAAGGAAAGGTCCCATTCCCTGCAGATGTCTCCGAGTGGTGGCTAAATTGTCTCTCTCGTCAGCCGCGGGTACGTAAGTGGAAGGGGAGAATGAAGCAATATGGCGCCTGCTGATTGGCTCAAGTCTTTGGGGCAGGAGGTGCCCCGAGGGAGCTGGGAGCCTGGTGTCCTGTCTACAAGAGGCTCACCACTCACTGGCAGCTTCTGTCTCTGGGCTGGTGTTGGCAGGTCTCTCCAACTGCTCAGGAGCCCACCAGCAGTCCAAGATGCAGGGGATGGAAAATTTAACCATTCCACCTACCATTGTCACTGGTCTCTAAGCCTCTCGGGGGCATTTCTCCTTCCAGTTCTCCTCTGCAACTTCTTCCTGTGGAGTCTCTTGTAGTTTCAGGCACCCATCCTTCTGACCCTCATCTGATTTGTGTTTGTCTGCTTGTATATTTTTTTTCACTTTCTTTTAAAATCTATCTTGCAGAGACACTCTGGCTGGAGGTTTTTCTCATTCTCCATCTTGTCCCTATACATCTACAACAATGTTCATAGTAGCATTATTCCCATGACTTAAAAGGTGGAAGCTACATGTGTCTATTGAGGGATGAATGGATAAACAAAATTTGGTATATACATAAAAAAGGAATATTATTCAGAGTTTAAAAGGAAGGAAATTTTGACACCTGTTACAATATGGATGAAATTTGAAGACATTATGCTAAGTAAAATAAATTATTCATAAAAGGATGGCTACTGTATGATTCTATTTGTATGAAGTAACTAGAATACTCAAATTCATTGAGACAAAGTAGAGTCTGAGGGAGAAGAAAATGAGGAATTACTGTATAATGGGTACAGAATTTTAGTTTGAGAAGATAAAAAAATGTCTTGAGATGAATGTTGGTGATGGTTGCACAACAGTGTGAATGTATTTAGTGCTACTGAATTGCACACTTGAAAATAGTAAATTTTATGTTATGTATATTATACCATAATAAAAAAGGAAAGAAAAATAAAGACCTCAGATCAATAAAAACTGGGAACTTGTCATCAGTATGCATACCTTGCAAAAAATATTTTTAAAAATTCTTTAGGAAGAAGAAAACTTTTATAGGTCAGAAACTCAGATCTACATGAAAAATGGAAGAGCATTATACAAGGAATAAATTATGGTAAAATAAAATCTTTTTGTTATTCTTAACAGATATGACAGATAACATCTTGTTCAAAATAATAATAGCAACAGTGTATTTGATGATTATACCTGACAGATAAGTGAAATGAATAATAGCAATGTCATCATGGAGAGAATTGAGGAATTGGGAATATTCTGATATAAGGTATTCGTATTACCTGTAAAGTGGTATAATGTTATTTGAAAGATGACTTGGATTAGTTATGAATGTATTTTGCAAAGTCAAGGGCACCACTAAAAAAAAAAGACATATGATATGCTGAGAGGGGTAAAGTGAATCATATAAAATGTTTAATTAATACCAGAGAAAGCAGAAAAAGTGACAGAAAAAAACAGTAAGAGTAATGAATAAAAAACAATAACAAATATGGTAGATATTATTTGAACTATATCAATAAAGACTTTAAACCTCAATACACCAATTAAAAGAGATGTTCAGAGTGCATAAAAAAACAAAATGTATGAAAGCCGCCAGCAAGAAACCCACCTTAAATATAAAGACTCGCATGGACTAAATAGTAAAGGGATGGAGAAAATTATGCCATGCTAACTATAATGAAAAGGAAGCAGGAATAGCCATATTAATATCACACAAAGTAGACTTCACAGCAAGAAAAATTATCAAAGATAAAGAAGAGCATTACATAATGATAAAATGGTCAATTCTCAAAGAAGACATAATCTTTGATGTATAACTAACAATAGTGACAAAATATGTGAAGTAAGGGCTGATAGAACCAAAAGGAGAAATAAATAAACCCATTATTATAGTTGAAGACTTTAACATACCTCTATCAGTACTGGACAGATCCAGTAGGTAGAAATCAGTAAAGAAATAGTTGATCTGAATACCACCATCAATCAGCTGGATCTAACTGACATCTATAGACTACTTCATCCAACAAAAGCGAATGCACATTATTTTCAAGTTCACACAGAACATTCACTATGACAAATCACATTCTGAGTCATAAAACACATCTTAACAAATTTGAAAGAATAGCAGTCGTGCAACATATACTCTCAGACCACAATGGAATTAAACTAGAACTCAATAACAGAAATATATCTGGAAAATCTCAATATATTTGGAGATTAAACAATTTACTTCTAAATGAACACATGGTTCAAAGAAGTCTCAGGAGAAATTTTAAAATATTTTGAATTAAATGAAAATGAAAATACATTTATCAAAACACATGGGATGCAGTGAAAGCAATGCATAGAGAGAAATTTATAGCATTGATTGCATATATTAGAAAAGAAAAAATGTCTAAAATCAATAAACTTCCACCTTAGGAAACTAGAAAAAGAAGAGCAAATTAAATCTAAAGGAAGAAGAAGAAAAGAAATAACAATTAGAACATAAATTAATGAATTGAAAACAGAAAATCAGTAAGAAAATCAACAAAACCAAAATGTAGTTCTTTGAAAAGATCACTAAAATTGATAAACTTCTAACCAGATTAAGAAGAAAAAAGACATAAATTACTATTATCATAAATAAAGAGCAGCCATAATTACTGATCCCGTGTTCATTAAAAGGACAATAATGGAATATTACGAAGAACTCTGTGCCCACAAATTTAACCTAAATGAAATGGATCATTTCCTTGAAAGACACAATTTATCTTAATTCACACAAGGAGAACAGATAATCTGAGTAGGTGTATATCTATTAAATAAATTGAATTAATAACTAATAATGTTCTAAAACAGAAATCACCAGTCTCAGATGGGTTCACCAGTGAAATCTACCAAACATATAAGGAGGAAAATTATACCAATTCTCTATAATCACTTCCAGAAAATTGAAGCAGAATGGATACATCCTAACTCGTTCTGTGAGGCCAGCATTACTAGAATATCCAATCCAGACAATGACATTACAAGAAAACAAAATATTAGCAGATAGAATCCAATAATGAATAAATATATTCCAGGTATGCAGGGCTGGTTCAACATTAACACATTAACTGCCATGAAAGTTGTATTTAACTCACTCTAGTTTTGACCCCAGGGCTGCATGAAGCATATATAAAATCTTACTTATTGATGTTATTATTGTTACAATTAATATTGACAATTTAATTCCAAAAATGTGGGTTAAATGAATAGAAGTCAACAAATTTTGTTTTTTTACTTATGCTTAGCTTTAAATTACACTCAAAGTTTTTATTCTGTTTTTGTAAGTGATATAATCCACCACATCAACAGGCCATAGATTATATTAATAGATGCAGAAAAGGTATTTGACAAAATCCAACATCCATTCATGATGAACACTCTCAGAAAACTAAGAATAGGACAGAACTTCCTCAACTTGATAAAGAACATCAAAAAATTACAGCTATCAAAATACCTAATGGTGGGAAAGTAGATGCTTTCCTCCTAAGATAAGAAATAAGGGCAGAATGTCTACTTTCACCACATATATCCAACATCATACTGGACATCCTAGCTAATGCAATAGTATAAGAAAAGGAAATAAAAGATATATACACCGGGAATACAAATACAATATAAAATTGTCTTTGAATGTAGATGATATGATTTTATGTGTAGAAAATTCCAAAGAATAAAAGAAGAAACCTCCTGTAACTAACAAGCAATTATAGCAACTTTTCAGAGTATAAGGTTAATATACAAAAGTCAATTGCTTTCTATATACCAGAAATGAACAGTCGAAATTTGATATGGGAAACACGATACCATTTACATTAACACCAAAAAAGGAAATGCTTAGGTATAAATTAGGCACAAAAATATATGAAGTAAATATTCACAGAATTAAAGGGAGAGACAGACATTTCCACAATAATACCTGAAGACTGTAATACAACATTTTTAATAATGGATAGAACTTTTACATAAGAGATCAATAAGAAAATAAAAGACTTGAACATTATACAACATCTGGATTCAACAGAAATACATAGAACAACAGCAGCAGCATACACATTCTTTTCAAGTATTTATTGGAACATTTTCCAGGATAGAACATATTTTAGGTCACAAAAGAAGTCTTAATAAATTTAAAAAGATTGAAATCATACAAACTTTATTCTCTGACCACAATGGATTAAAGCTAGAAGTAAATAATAGGAAGAAAACTGGAAAATTCACAAATATATGGAAATTAAACAATACGCTCTTAAATAACCAGTGGGTCAAAGACAAAATCATAAGGACATTAGAAAATACATTAGATATGGGAACAGCAAAGGCATCACTCAGAGGGACATTTATAGCTATTAATGCCTACAGTAAAAAGAAGAAAGATCCCAAATAAATAATCTAAATTTACTCCTTTGGGAATTAGAGAAAAACCAACAAATTAAACCCAAAAATAGCATAAGGAAGAAATCAATAAAGATTCAATCAGAAATAAATAAAAGAGAGACTAGTAAAACAATAGAATCCACTAAACGAAAAGTTGGTTCTTTGAAAAGTTCAACAAAATTGACAAACTTTAAACAGACTGACAAAGAAAAAACAGAGAAGTCACAAATAATTTAAAACAGAGGCCAGGTGCAGTGGCTCATGCCTGTCATCCCAGCACTTTGGGAGGCCGAAGCAGAAGGATCACTTGAGGCCAGGAGTTTGAGACCAACCCAGGCAACATAGCGAGACCCCATCACAACAAAAAATTAAAAAATAAATAAGCCAGGCATGGCGGCATGTGCCTGTAGTCTTAGTTGCTCAGGAGGCTAAGGTAGGAGGATCATTGCACGTAACAGAGCAAGTCCCTGTCTCTAAAATAAATAAATAAATAAAAACAGAAATGAAAGTGGTGACATTACTACCAACCTTAAAGAAATAAAAAGGTTTACAAGTGAATATTATAAACAATTGCATGCAAACAAATTAGATAACCTAGAATGAAATGGACAAATTTCTAGAAATACACAAATTACTAACTGAAGAAGAGATAGATTATCTCATTAGACCCATATGTAAAGACTGAATCAGAAATCAAAAACCTCCCAACAAAGAAAACTCCAGGACCAGACAACTTCACTGGTGATTTCTACTAAACATTTAAAGGAGTATTAACACCAATCCTTTTGAAACTCTTCCAAAAAATAGAATGGGAGGTAACACTCACTTTGAATTCATTCTATGAAGCCAGCATTGCCCTGATACAAAGCTAGATAAAGACATATAAGGAAAGAAAATTTCAGACCAATATCCCTCATGAACATAGATGCAAACGTTTTCAACAAAATGCTAGAAAATTATACCCAACAGCATATTGAAATAATTATACACCATGATCAAATGGGATTTATCCCAGGAGTGTAAGCATGGTTCAACATGAGAAAATTAATCAATGTAACATAACACATTAATAGAATGAAGATAAAACACATGATTATTTCAATTGACACAGGAAGTTATTTGACTGAATCTGACACCATTTCATAATAAAAACTAGGAATTGAAAGGGGAACTTTATCAACATGATAAAAGATATGTATGAAAAATCCCAAAATAGAATCATACTCAATGATGAAGACTTAGAACTTTCTCCTTATAATCAAGAACAACACAAAAAATCCCACTTTCACCGCTGCTAGTCAACATTGTACTGGAAGTTCTAGCCAGAGAAATTAGATAAGGAAAAGAAACAAAAGGCATCTAAATTGGGAAGGAAGAAGCAAAATTATCTCTGGTCACAGATAACATGGTTTTATATGTAGGAAACCCAAAGACAGCACATACACACCTGTTAAAATTAATAAATGAATTCAGCAAAATTGCAGGATACAAAGTCAGCATATGAAAATTAGTTGTGTTTCCATACATTAACAATGAGCAATCAGAAAAAGAATTTAAGAACGTAATTCCAATTATGACAGCATGCAAAAGAATAAAATACTTAGGAATAAATTTAACCAAGGAGATGAATGACTTGCATACTGAGAACTATAAAATACTGTTGAAAGAAATTAAAGAAGACACAAATAAATGGAAAGATATCCCGTACTCATGGGTAGCAAGACTTAATATTGTTAAGATGTCATTACTACCCAAAGTAATCCTACAGATCGAATGCAATCTATATCAAAATACCAATGGCTTTTTTTCTTTTTGCAAAAATAGTAAAGTCTATCTTCATATACATATGGAATCTAAAGGAACCCAACATAGTCACAACAACTTTGTAAAAAAAAGTAAATAAACTTGGAGGACTCACACTTCTGGACTTCAAAACTTACTGCAGAGCTACAGTAATCAAATCAGTGTGATTTTCCTATAAGAATGGACATTTAGACATTTAGTGAAATAGAATTGAGAGTCCAGACAAAAATCACATTTATGGCCAATGTGTTTTTTGACAAAGTTGCCAAGTCCATTCAATGGGTGAAAAAACAGTCTCTTCAACAAATGATGCTGAAAAAACTACACTTCCACATGCAAAAGAATGAATTTGGATCCTTACCTCACACCATATACAAAAATTAACTCAAAATGTATCAATGATCTAAATATAAGAGCTAAAACCAAAAAATTTTTAGAAGAAAACATAGGTATAAATTTTCATGTTCTTGGATTTAGCAATGCACTTGTATATATGATACAGGAAGCACAAGCCACAAAAAAATTAGATCTTAATAAATTGAACTTCATTGAAATTAAATATTGTTGGGTATTAAAGCTCATCATTAATAAAGTGAAAAAGAGACATTATCAGTATGGCTGACTAGAGGTGCCAAATTCTCATCTCTCTCAAAAAGAAGTACCAAAACAGCAAATAAATAACTACACTTTAAGTAGGCTATCTAAGAAATAAAACTGGAATTCAGCAAGAAAGTGCTGAAAACCCTTTCAGCACAGAAACTCGGGATGGCAGTATAGAGAGGAAAGTAAAGAATGTGAAAAGATAAACCACAATATGGTGGAAAATATTTGCCAACTTTTATCTAATAAGGGTTTTCTACCCCAAATATATGAACTCTTAAACATCAAAAAGACAACCCAATCTTAAGATGGGAAAAGTGCACAGCTAATATCATACTCAGTGATTAAAGATTGAAAGCTTTTCATGTAAGGTCAAAAACAAGACAAAGATGTCTTCTCTCATGACTTCTATTCAAAATAGTATTGGAAGTCCTGGCCAGAGCCACAGTAATCAAAACACTGTGGTGATGGCACAAAAACAGACATATAGACCAATGGAATAGAATAGAGAGCCCAGAAATAAATCCTCACATATATGATTAAATGATCTTCAATGAAGATGCCAAGACCACTCAATGGGGAAAAGGATAATCTTTTCAACAAATGGTGCTAGGAAAACCAGATATCCACATGTAAAAGAACCCTTATCTTACATCATACACAAAAAATAACTCAAAATGGATTAAAGACCTAAATGTAAGACCCAAAACCATAAAACACCTAGAAGAAAACATAGTGGAAAAGCTTTGTTATATGGGATTTGGCAATGATTTCTTGGATATGACATGAATGCACAGGTAACAGAAGCAAAAATAGACAAATGGGACTACATCAAATTTAAAACCTTTTGTACATCAAAAATCACTATCAACAGAGTAAAAAGGAAACCTATGCAATGAAAGAAAATACTTACAAATCATATATCTCATAAGGGGTTAATATCCAGAATAATGAAGAAGTCCTGCAACTCAACAACAATGGAAAAAACTAAATAAACCAATTAAAAATGTTAAAAGGTCTTGAATAGACATTTCTCCAAAGCTAATACAGAAATGGCCAAAAAGCACATGACAAGATGCTAAACATCATTAATCAATAGGGAAATACAAATCAAAACCACAATGAGATATCACCTCACACCCATTAGGATGGCTATTGTAAAATAAAAAAGAACAGAATATAACATATGTGGGCAAGGTTGTGGAGAAATTTGAACCCTTGTGTACTATTGATGGGATTATAAAATTGTACAACTGCTATGGAAAACAGGATGGCAGTTCCTCAAAAAATTAAAAAGAGAGCAACCATAGGCTCCAGCAATCCCACTTCTGGGTATTTACTCAAAAGAATTGAAGGCAAGGAATCAAACAGATACTTGTACACCAATGTTCATAGAACCATTATTCACAAAAGCCAAAACGTGAAAGCAACCCAAGTATCCACTGATGGATGAATGAATAAACAAAATGTGGTACATACATACAATGGATTATTGTTCAGCACAAAGGAAAGAAGTTCTGTCACATACTACAACTTGGATGAACCTTGAGGACATATGCTAAGTGCAAGAAGTCAATCACAAAAAGATAAATACCACATGATTTCATTTATATGAAGTATCTAAAGTAGTCAAGTTCATAGGAATAGAAAGTAAAATGGTACTCACTGGGGGTGGGGGAAAAGAGAATGGGGGAGTTGTTTAATACATATAGAATTTCAGTTTGCAAGAGGGAAATAGTTCTGGAGATCTATTGCAAAACAATGGGAATATAGTTAACACTATGGTCTGTACACTTAAACAGGGTTAAAACAGTACATTTTATGTGTTTTTTTATTATTATTTCAGCATATTATGGGGGTAAAAATGATTAGGTTATGTATGATGCCCTTGCCCTCCCTCCCCCCCCAAGTCCGAGCTTCAAGTGTGTCCATCCCCCTGGAGGTTCGCTTCGCACTCATTGTGCATATGCCCGTCCCCTCCTCCCCCTCCCCCCTTCCTCTGTCCAACATCCAATAGATGTTATGCTTATATGTTCACTTATGTGTTGATCAGCTAATACCAATTTGATGGTGAGTACATGTGGAGCGTGTTTTTCCATTCTTGGGATACCTCACTTAGTAGAATGTGTTCCAGCTCTATCCAGGAGAATGCAAGAGATGCTAGATCACCATTGTTTCTTAAAGCTGAATAGTACTCCATGGTATACACATACCACATTTTATTAATCCACTCATGTATTGATGGACACTTGGGTTGTTTCCACGTCTCTGCAATTGTCAATTGTGCTGCTATAAACATTCGGGTGCAGGTGTCTTTTTCATAGAGTGTCTTTTGCTCTTTTGGGTAGATGCCCAGTAATGGGATTGCTGGATCGAATGGTACTTCTACTTGTATCTCTTTAAGGTATCTCCATATTGCTTTCCACAGAGGTTGCACTAGTTTGCAATCCGACCAGCAGTGTATGAGTGTTCCTACCTCTCCACATCCATGTCAACATTTATTGTTTTTTACCACAATTTTTTTAAAAAGTTTTGTGTTTTATGTCCTTGATTTGGTAAAGTGAAGAAATAAGTTGGAGGCAGCTAACAAGAGCCTGTATTTTACAAGAGCCTATATTTTACACAGTATTCAAAGCTGGTTATTTTTCTGCCCATTCTATTACATAATTGGTAGTTTGATATTTGGCATTGAGTTTTGCCATTTGGACCCAGTGCTCTGAGTGTTTAATGGACCACTTCTTTGATGTTGGGGGCATGTAGGCCTGTACTCCATGTGCAACACAAGAGCAATGCAATATCATATATTGAATGGCCGCATTCCAGAGCACAGCCACCTAGGAGTGGGCATAAGTGCCCTGTGAGTTGGGGAAATACCAGGGAAATACTATTTTTAATATCTGGGACTTTGTCAAACAGCTCTTTGTGTACCTATCTTTGCTTTTTCAAATGTAATTCAGCTAATATACATGAATATCTTCTTAAATTTAAAAAAGTGGGCAAAGTACTTGAATAGACATATCCCTAAAGAAGATATATAAATGACCAATAAGCACATGAAAAAATGCTCAGCATCATTAGTAATTACAGAAATGCAAATCAAAACCATAATGAGATACCACTTCATACCTATTGAGGTGGCCATCATCAAAAACAAGAAAAATGGCCGGGCGTGGTGGCTCACGCCTGTAATCCTAGCACTCTGGGAGGCCGAGGGGGGCGGATTGTTTGAGCTCAGGAGTTTGACACCAGCCTGAGCAAGAGCGAGATCCCGTCTCTACTAAAAATAGGAAGAAATTAATTGGACAACTGAAAATATATAGAAAAAACTAGCCGGGCATGGTGGCACATGCCTGTAGTCCCAGCTACTTGGGAGGCTGAGGCAGGAGGATCACTTCAGCCCAGGAGTTTGAGGTTGCTGTGAGGTAGCCTGATGCCACGGCACTCACTCTAGCCAGGGCAACAAAGTGAGACTCTGTCTCAAAAAAAAAAAAAAAAAAAGAACAATAACAAGTGTTGGCTAGGATGTGGAGAAATTTGAACTTTCATACATTGCTGACGGGAATGTAAAATGGTGCACCTGCAATGAGAAAAACAGTGTGGCAGTTGCTCAAAAAATTATAG
>CAUYSK010125422.1:0-32296 GCA_963575035.1 Avahi laniger
GCTGGGTCACAGATTTAAACCTAAGGAGTGAAACTATTAGAATTCTAGAGGAAGATGTTGGAAATACTCTTCTAGACGTTGGCCTAGGCAAAGAATTTATGAAGAAGACCCCAAAGGCAATCACAGCAACAACCAAAATAAATAAATGGGACCTGATGAAATTAAAAAGCTTCTGCACACCCAAAGAAACTGTCACAAGAGCAAACAGGCAACCCACAGAATTGGAGAAAATTTTCACGTGCTATAAATCCAACAGAGGGCTAATAACCAGAATCTATTTAGAACTCAGAAAAATCAGCAAGAAAAAATCAAACGACCTTATCAAACAGTGGACAAAGAACATGAACACAAACTTTGTAAAAGAAGACAGAATAATGGTCAAAAAACATATGAAAAAATGCTCAACATCTCTAATCATCAGGGAAATGCAAATCAAAATCACAATGAGATATCACCTATCTCCAGTGAGATTGGCCTTTATCAAAAAGTCCCAAAACAATAAACGTTGGCATGGATGCAGAGAGATAGGAACACTCATACACTGCCGGTGGGACTGAAAACTAGTGCAACCTCTGTGGAAAGCAATATGGAGATACCTTAAAGAGATACAAGTAGAAGTACCATTCAATTCAGCAATCCCATTATTGGGCATCTACCCAAAACAACAAAAGTCGCTCTATGAAAAAGACACCTGCACCCGAATGTTCATAGCAGCACAATTCACAATTGCAAAGATGTGGAAACAACCCAAATATCCATCAATACATGAGTGGATTAATAAACTGTGGTATATGTATACCATGAAGTACTATTCAGCTTTAAGAAACAATGATGATATAGCACCTCTTGTAATCTCCTGGAAAGCGCTAGAACACATTCTACTATGTGAGGTATCCCAAGAATGGAAAAACAAGCACCACATGTACTCATCATCAAATTGGTATTAGCTGATCAACACTTAAGTGTACATATAAGAATAACATCTATGGGATGTTGAGCAGGCGGGAGGGGCGAGGAGGGGAGGGGTATATGCATACACAAAGAGTGCAATGCGCACCATCCAAAGGATGGACATATTTGAAACTTGGACTTAGGGGGGAGGGGGGAGCAAGAGCAACTTTCCACAGAGGTTGTACTAGTTTGCAGTCTCACCAGCAGTGTATTAGTATTCTTATCTCTCTGCACTCATGCCAACATTTATTGTTTTGGGACTTTTTGATAAAAGCCATTCTCACTGGAGTTAAGTGATGTCTCATTGTGGTTTTGATTTACATTTCCCTGATGATTAGAGATGTTGAACATTTTTTCATAATGTTTTTTGGACATTAGTTTATCTTCTTTTGAAAAGTTTCTGTTCATGTCCTTTGCCCATTTTTTAATGGGACTGTTTCATTTTTTCTTGCTGATTTTCGTGAGTTCTATATAAATTCTATTTATCAGCCCTTTATTGATGTTTGTGGTCCTCTGAGACAATTAAAACAGAATAGTGTACATCAAATATCAGGCCATCCACTAAGCAGCAATGACTATGAAGAGATTTGACATATTTTTTAATAACAGTCATCATCATCTAATATTTCCTCTTCTCAAAATAATACTGGAGAAATTACATATCCTCCTTAAATCTCTAATTTTGCTATGTTGTTTCCCAATAAAGACTATTTAACTTTTGCTTTCTTCCTCAAACTCAGTTTGATTTTCAGTCTGAGTCTGTTTTTCACATGTTCCCTCTTTCGCGTTAACCTCTGCTAAGATCAGTGTCCTTCCTGGGACCCAGTGGGAAACCAGTTCTGGGTCACTAACATCAGAATAGTGGGTGGCATATTTTAATTTGCCAGTAGACACTGCTGTAGGCATATAATAATTGTGATAAAAATATCTATACGATACATACAAAATTAGATATATAGCCCACAATTTGAAAATAAATACTTCAAGGAGTAATATATTGTTAGTTAAAACACATATTAAAATTTAACATTTTATTGATGTGCTCCTCGTTTGATAACATTAACACCTCAACATAAAGAATTTCACTATGCTAATATCTTTCTCAAGAAAAATGAAAATGTAACACAGGAATACACTCGCCATCCTATGAACAAATCGTCAAACTCACCTAGTCCACATCCTTTCATTTATCCTAAGCATAGCTCTTTTAAATCCACACATGCACCTCAATTACTCCACGTCTTTCTCTTGCACTTACGCTCCTACTTCCATCTTACTTACTCCATACCGCTCACCACACTGAATTGCAATTCAATACTACACCAAAGCTGCTATCCCTCAACTTGTTAATGACCTTCTTACTGCTAAATCCAATGGCTAATTTGGTACCTTTTTTCCTCTTAGCAGTTTTTGAAAACTCTGTTATATGAAAATACATTTTTTATTTAACATGTAAAGTGCGACAGTACTTGAGATTCCTCCTAAATCTGTGATAGATCACTGATTCTACAAACGACTTTCTTTGTATATATTTTCAGGACGTTTCTTTTTCCTTCATTCACGTTCTAAAATACTGTCATTACGATTAAATTTACATTTTCTTTAAGGAGAATTTATAAGAATTCTTTAAAGACAAAAATTTTGTTCTTAGAGTGTTTAGTCATTCTTACTGAATGTAAAACCTCATACATGGAGTTTAAATATTGCATCTTATATTTCTTTCTTTTGATTTCAAATTATCTCATACTTTATTGTTTTTATTTTTAATCTGACTATTTTAACTTTAAATTGATTGATTTTTTAAATTTATCTATATTCCTTCTAAAAGGTTTTTGCTATATTCATTTATTATGCTTTGAATGATGACTATGGCATTTAAACATGCAGCTTCATTTTTTAAAGTCTAACATATATTGTTTATTTTTACAACTTACTAGATAATGCAAGGACTTTTGAACACTTTAAAACAAGATAACTTGCCAACTCTCATATGCTACCTGTATTTTTATTCTCTGTATTGTTAAAAATCCTTAAGACATTATTAATTTTTAATTCAGTCAATACTTGTTTTATTATGACATATTTATTCTTTCTGAATTTCTGAGCTTCCATCTGGATCAGTCTGCTTGCCAAAATATGTATATATTACATGGACTTCATAGAGTCTTTTATTAGATATAGCATCCTCTTTTCTATTGATAAAAATGTTATTGGTATATTTTCTGGTCATGTGAAGATAATATGGATTTTTTGTTCTGTGCCTGCTTTTAAAATTTTCTATTTGATTTGATTTTCAGGCATTTTTCTATATTACCAGGAGGTGTTTGATATGCTGCTTTGTATGATTGCTGCTTACTATCTTTTTGTAGTTTGGGAAAATTGTTAACCCCTATTTTTTCAAATATTTTTTTCTGGCATTTTGTCTCTCTCTCTCTTTTTTTCCCCCTTGAACTCAAATTGTGTATATGCTTGACCTTTTCGTATTGTGTACTGAATTGTGTCTCCCTCCCCCTAATTGACATGTTGAAGCCCTAAACCCAGTATGACTGTATCTGGAGACAGGGCCTTTAAAGATGTAATTAAGGCTGGAAAAAAATGCATGAGAGTGAAGTCCTAATCCGATATGACTGATTTCCTTATAGAGAGGAAGAAAACTCAAGTATGTGTGTCTGCATATGAAAGACCAAGTGATGAAAGAGCAGGAAGGCCCAAAAAGAGAGGCTTCAGGGGAAACCAAACTTGCCAAGACCTTAATCTTGGATCTCCAGACTGCAAAACTGTGACAAGCAAATTTCTATTATTTAAGTCACTGAGTCTGTGGTATTTTATTATGACAGCCCTAGCACACCTGTACAAATTATGTGTACATCCCTACTGTTTTTTTTTTTTTTGCATTTTAAGTAATTTTGTCCCTCTGTGCTTCATTCCATTCTTTTGCTTCACAAATTTTTCCTTATTTGTATTAAATGAACTGTTAACATCATCCATTGAATTCTTAATTGATTTTGTGTGTTCTGCTTTATTTGGTTTGTTCTGTTTAAGAGTTTCCAGTTTTCTGAAAAATTGTCTTGTCTGTAGTCTGTTGGAACATAGTAAACATAGTTATATCTTTATCCTATTTCAGTTATCAAGAGCCTCTAGGTAACTATTTTAATTTTAATTGTTTCTTTTGTTTACTCGTATCTTGAAAAGCCTGATTAATTTTAGCTGAAGTCTGGATTTTATATGAAGAAAATATAGATATTATTGCAAATCATGGATAATAGCTTCACACAGAGAGAATTCATGTTTGCAGGAATCTAAGGGTAGTAATAATACCAGATCATTTGAATTTATTGTGGGAATAAAGATCATTGAAGCTTGGGCATAGTTTCTTAGAGTCAGGCTATCTCAACTTCATTTTACTCTCATGCACAGCCTTTTAGGATCCCATTGAAAAATAGGAGAAGGAAGCACTAGTCTCAACATATTTGGTGGGCTCTGAATTTGATAGTTTATCTCCATCACCTGAAAAGAGAGTCAAAAGAGCTGCCAAAATTCTCAAGCAACACTTCTATTATTGGCAGATTTTTCTAATAGAAAAGTTTCCTTAAATTCTGGTCTCAATTCGTATTAAGTAAATATGTGTGTGTGGTTGTGTGTTTGGGTGTCGGTGTGGGTGTGTGTGCAGGTGTATGTGTGTGTGTGTGTATATATATAATCTTGTATCTTGCCCTTGCTGTTTTTCAAAGACTTGTTTAATTTCTGATGTTTTCAATAAGATTTTTTTTAGATTTAATTGAAAGTCTCAGTTGTTTTCTGCCAGTTGATTAGTCTAAGTGACTTAGGTTCCATTCCTGGAAATAAGTCAATTTTATAATAGATTTAAAGTGAAGAAAACTGTCTTTATATTAATATTTATATATATTAGAAACAGATAAAACAAAAAATATCCTCAGCATACTTACAGAAACTTAATGTAATAAGGCTAGTTCATAATCCTACTGTTAAGAGTATATATTCTTTCTTTAAAATCTCATTGCACTATATTGTCTCATTAAAAAAATATCTATTAGAATGTGATAACATGTATTATATAGATAGATATGTCAATATGATTTAACTCACATCAGAGAATCCATGTATACCCTTATTCATGAATTTTTAAGACTAGCCAGCACATATAAATATTGACACTATAAAAAAAATTAGGATTCAGGAAATGACTGAGAAGAAATATTTCCTTTTGAAAAAAATTGCTGAGCATGTCTTTCAACATTTTGTTTCTCACTGATGCACCAGCAAATCATCCTGTGATTCTCCATAACAGTAGGACACTGGATTGTATTTTTTTATTTTCATTTTTTGGATAAAAATGTCCTTTCTCCCTTACAGAGCCTTTTCCTTTACTCATTTTTCATGTTTAACTCATGTATTACCCTCTCCAGAAAAAATGTACCTGTTCCTATAACCATTACTACAGCCACCAACTATATTGGGTTTTTGGGTCAGTCTCATTGCCCTATTAGTATTAGAAACTTAGAGGTATCATTGAAGTAATAATGCCAATTTATAATACATTTATTTTTTCACCTTCCATTTGAGCAGGAAATATGCATTGATTCTAAAAATTATTTTTGTTGAATAAACAATAGGTGAATTGATGAAAAATTATGAATAATATTATATTAGAATCTGAGAAAATATTTTAAAAAGGAAGATATTTTATCAAAAAATGACATGAAGGGTGCTAAGGAATTTGTGCAGTTGGTAAATAAGATTGTTCCTTGGATTTGGGGATATCAATGAAATACAAAATGAGTAATTGAGGGATATACAAATAGAATACACTTTTGAGAAGCCTAGTTGTGAACCTAAGTCCTTTCAACCGTACTGGAGGTACAAGATCAGTTGACTTTTAAGAGTCCTCATCAAGAGAACAAAAGAAAAATATGACAGATAGATGAATACATTGAACAAAAATATTGTTCACTTTATCATTTCTAGAGATAATACAAATAGAATAATCTTAACTAATCTTAATATTCTTAACTAAGTAATCTTGACGACTTCCCCCATTAATTTCAATAAAAGTTAAGGCCATTTTGGTCCACTCAGTAGAGGAGACAATGTCTATATAGAGGAGATACAAAACCAGGTGGATTTGTAATAAAATAGTAAGAAAAATTAGATTAGTAAAACAAAATTTAGTTTACTGAAAGCGTAGATACACTGGGGTAAAAAAGTTATCCCCAGGTTTGTCTGAGTTCATTGTGGACATTTATAGAGAGTGGTTGTATAGCACTAGACAAAATAATGTCTTCTCTGTTTGTTTATTTATACAGAGAACTACCACTAGGTTTGAAAACATTCATCTGAGAAAAAGTTAGAAATTATTGTTTTGTGTAGATATATTGAATGCACTTTTGTAGGTTCTCTTCTTCCACTTGGCTTGAATTTAACTTTCTATTGCTTTACCATTGTATTTTAGAACTTGAATTTTCTAGGCCACAAATAACATGCCGCTATCGTTTCAGAATTTCCTATGCAGAGTAGAGTGATAAGAATTTGTGCTTGCAAAACACTTGAAGAAAAAGTTAATTCAATCTATTTTATTTTAAGTGTATTGTAATAAAATTTTGTTTAGCATTACATAAGTAGTGAATGTGGCTATTTGATAAAATTATGTACTTTTCCTATTGGCTGCACTTTTGTTGTTTAGAATATAAATTGCTCTTTTATATAAGAACAATATCATATTTTCCCTCTGTACAATAACACATTTTTCTCTTTCTTAGTACTAACTTCAATCTTCCTTGCATAATATTCAATTGTTTAAATATCTTGTTCACCTTTATGAACCCTTGAACAACTAGCACAGAGCATTGCACATCTTTGGAAAGTTGAAAAATGCTTATTCTAATAAAATGAAAGGCAAACAAAGAAAAAAACAGTGAAAACTCTGTTAATTATAATCCTTGTCTCTGTAATACAGAACATTTTTTATTTATTATTATATTTTCTTCATAGAGAATTGACTTTTAGCATTAAATTTTAAGTGAATTTAAAACTATTTTCCTAGAGAAGTCCTTTATTTTTCTTCCATGAACCCATAAATTTTCTGTAAGTATATTTTGCTCGTTTCTGCTTCTCCATAAAAACCCTCAGTCCCACCTCTCATACACACACTTTTTTTTTCAATGCAGCCCTCTGTTGGAACAAGGGAGTGACCTGTTTCCTGGCTCCATCCAGACCATGGATACCATTATTTCACACATAATGGTATCCTTCTTACTGAGCTGCCGCTCTAGTTGGTCTCCACCCTAACCTTGTTCACACATAGATTCAACTAATAATCTTAATTGGCATTTGTATGGAGATACACCATTGAAACATATGTATTTGCTATATATGTATAGTTCAATATATATTTAATTCAATTGTTTTAATTTTCATTATTTTAAGTATATGTTTTGATAATAGAATGTTGGTTTGTATTTTCTTGTTTTTTAGTACAAAAATGTTACTTAAGATGAAATATATGAGCAAAAAAGGTATTATCCTAAAATTGCTTAAAATGTAGGAAAAAAAACACAACCTATATTAGATCTCACCAGATTTCAAGGTGTAATGTTTTTTGTTTTGAATTAAACTGTATTTCATAATATTAGTTGTAATAGTATTTGTAATATCAGTTCAAGATTTATACTAATAAAATATCTACTTGGTTCAATTATTAGGCGGACATAAACATAGTTTTCAAATACAAAAACAGTGACTTTAATAAAAACATTTAAATATGAACAATTCATACAAATATTAATAAAAGTAGCACATTAACATAAATTGATATAGAATGTACTGTATGTTCTCAAATATAAAGTAACATTAAGTCTTTGATATATTCAGTTATATGATGGATGCCATACAAAACCTAACGTAAGTTTAGATTTCTGAAAAATAATGGATTTTAAAATGTTTTGCAGTAAACATTAATCCAAATAAGACCATGTCCTAAAATCTATTTTTCAAAATACACTCAACACTCATAAATACTTATACTATATATAATTTTTATATAAAACTAATGTGTTGTTTTAACCAAGACATTATGACTATTAATGCTTGTCAAAATGATTATTTAGATTTTCTAATTTTTTATACATTAAACTTTGCAACTGAGCTTAAACTTATATATTTCTACAGACAAGCCTTAAGATACCAGATATTCCATGTTTTTAAATGGTAAAACTCAAATTTAGAAAATTTAATGGTCACTTTTTCTTTAAATAAAAACTTTTTAAAAAGACATGGTGGGATAAGAAGAGCAACCAGTGATCACATTAAAAAGATTTTGTACAGCCAAGGAAACATCATTAGAGCGAATAGACAACCTACAGAATGGGAGAAAATATTTGCTACACAACCAATAAAGGGTTGATAACAAGAATCTATCTAGAATTCACAAAAAATCAACAAGAAAAAATCAAACAACCCCATCAATAAATGGACAAAGGATATGAACAGAAACTTTTCAAAAGAAGACAGAATAATGGCCAACAAACATATAAAAAAATGCTCAACATCTCTAATCATTAGGGAAATGCAAATCAAAACCACAATGAGCTATCACTTAACTCCAGTAAGATTGGCCTTTATCAAAAAATCCCAAAGCAACAAATGCTGGCGAGGATGTGGAGAGATAGGAACACTCTTATACTGCTGGTAGCACTGCTAATTAGTGCAACCTCTGTGGAAAAGAATTTGAAGATACCTCAAAGAGCTAGGAATGGAACTACCATTTGATCCAGCAACAGCACTATTAGGCATCTACCCTAAGGAACAAAAGTCATTCTGTAATAAAGACTTCTGCACTCAAATGTTTATGGCAGCATAATTCACTATAGCAAGGATGTGGAAACAACCCAAGTGCCCATCAATCCATGAGTGGATTAATAAAATATAGTATATGTATACAATGGAATACTACTCAATATAAGAAATGACAGTGATCTAGAACCTCTTATATTTTCCTGGATAGAGCTAGAGCTCATCCTCCAAAGTGAGGTATCACAAGAATGGAAGAATAGGCTCCACAAGTACTCACTATCAAACTGGCACTGACTGATCAACACTAAGGTGCTCACACAGTAGTAATATTCTTTTGGGGGTGGTGGACTGGGGGTGGGTAAACTCACAACTAAAGGACGTGCAGAGTGTTGCAGGGGGAGAAACGGCATGTCTCAAATCATGGTTGGGATGTGGCAAAGTCATAACATGTAACCAAAATGTTTGTAACCCCATAATTTCCTGAAATAAAAAAAATTAAAAAAAAGACATGGTGCATTGAATACAGTTTAAAGTAGACAAATTGTATAACATATGTTTAACCAATTCTAATTAAAAGGAGGGCTGAACAAGGTGTTGAAAGACAAATCCTCATGAATTTATTGTGTACCTGCATGGTGCAGTCCTGAGTTCAAATATTTCAATAGTAAACATGTCTCCAAACCTGGAGATAATATATCCTTTGAGAAAGATTTACAGTTATCCCAGGATATGAAAGACAAAGTTCTCTGCTCCCCCTTGAACGTAGTGAGAAGCTTGACCTCACCAAAAAGAGATCCGGCTTTTGTTCAAGTTCCTGGAAGGTAACTTCTAAAGCATTGGAATTTCCTGAGTGACAAGAGTGATTTTGTTATTCATGGGGATTCCCTACAACCAAACCTGATAATTTATGCTAACTTGATGGCTCAGGCTGGGTCTAGCTACATCCTGTAGTCTTGGAGTGAAATATGTTCATGCCAGAAAGACCAACCATGTGATTACAGAGTTGAGGCTTTGGGCCACATGATAATTGCTTCATATCGGGGAGAGGAACCTATAAATTGTGTTCAAGCACATGGAAGTCAATGAACCATCCTTTTATAATGAAGTTTCAATAAGAACTCTGGACATTGAAGCTTGGGTGAGCTTCACAGGTTGGCAATAACTCAAGTGTATTATTCTACATGATGCCAGGAGAGTAAATGTTCTAAGGATGACGGGAAATTCCTATTCAGAATGCTCCCCATCTCTTCCCTATATGTTTCTTCCTTTGCCTGACTTTAGTGTATACCCTTTCCCTATAATAAACATAATTCTAAGTATAATAGATCCCATTGAGTTCTGAGTGTATTTTTAGCAAATTAGCAAACCTGAGGGTGTTTTTGGAAAAACTGTGAACTCATAGTTGGTATCAGAATTCTTGGACAGACAAGTATTTTATTTGTCAAGAGTGTAGATTTCATCTTAAGTGTTCTTATCACAAAAAAGTAAAATAAAAAACAAAGGAACATGAGGAAACTTTTGGAGGTTCTGGATATGTTTATTACCTTGACTGTGGTGATAGTTTCACCGGCACGTGCCTATGCCCATCCTTAAATATATACATATACATTAAATATGTGCAGTATTTTGTATATCAATTATATCTCAATAAAGCTGTTAAAAAATGCTCTTTAGTGTAGTATGTTTAACATAGTTTACCATATGGGTCACAATTTTTCACCGAAACAGATTTTTTTTTTGCACTGGTAAAGAAAACCTTGGTGACTGCTTCACTTCCTCATTCTCCTATAGAAATCTTCCCTGCTCTCTGGCAAGAATATCTATAATTTCTCTGTGATCTTTACTTTCCTGCATGCAGCTTATTGTTGCAAAAATAAACATCTTTTTAGAAAAAAGTCTAAATCCTGGCAAATGTACTTTTAAATAGGTTATCAAAAAAGAGTAATAGATGTCTCCTTCTTTTACCAGTCATACATAATTATTTATAAAATATAGTTTATTTCATCCTTAATATGGTTCTCAAAACTTCTTTTCTCCTCTGCCACAATCCAAATCTAAGCTATTTTTATCTCACTTATGAAAAAAGTAAGCAGTTATTTATTGCATATGAACTATATGTCATAAATTGTCTAATTTGTAAGGATGAATAAGTTAGGCATGGTCACTGACTGTAACTAATATGCATTCTCAAAGGAAATAAATATATGAGTATACAACTTGTTAAACCTGATGAGCATATAGTGTGAAAACTTATTTACAGGAAATAAAAAGTGATATAATAGACTAGACATGACAGAGACCTACATTTGATCAGAGACTTAAAGGATAAAAATGAGTCATTTGTGAGAAGAATCCAAAAAAAATTATTTGCATGTACAGGTAAGACCAGTCTAAAAACACTGTAGATGGGAACTAGCTTGAAGATGTCAAAGGACAGAAAGGAGTCAAGAGTAAATGAAGCAGACTCAAAATGAGAGGGACAATATTTTAAAATGGATTAAAAGAGGCTGCTGATAGGGCCTAGATCTTTATAGTAGGACTTTTTTTTTTTTTGACTATCCCTTGGTTCTAGATAGGAAATTAAATGTGTAAATCTTCCAGATAGAAAATGATAGGAAGCAGAGTTAATTCTTACAAACTGAAGAATTTGCGTTGTGACTAAATTAGGCATTTAAATTTAACAAAAAAAATAATTGGGCAGGCTGAAAGAGTCAAACCCTCCCCCCAAACCAGGAAAAGCAGAACCCCAGAACCAAAAATATCTTCATGCCAAATTCAGCCCATGGTGCACTGATTTTGTAATCTGTAATATAAACCCTCATAAAGTGCTGTAAGTATTAATAGTTTAGATTTATGCTAAACTCCAAAATTATCTTACTCCTAGAAAGATGTGTTGGCGGGGAAGCTGGTAAAGGGGAGAGGAGAGGATGCTGTATGTCCCAAGAATCTTT
The DNA here is from genome assembly GCA_963575035.1 of Avahi laniger. Lineage (NCBI taxonomy): Eukaryota > Metazoa > Chordata > Mammalia > Primates > Indriidae > Avahi > Avahi laniger. The sequence goes on from CAUYSK010125422.1 coordinate 11,712, forward strand.
TTAAATCACCTCTTACTTTGATAAGATAATTGACATTTTCTCAATCAGATTCTGCAAAGAAAATTGTAAACATGCTTCCAAGCCCAACTTCCTATCAAATTTCTTCTCAAGCTAGTTAGTAATTCTGGAGATGACACTACTTGTTAATTACTTCACTAGTCTCTTAACAGGTGTTCCCACATCCATTTTTTCATGCTTATAAGTCATTCTCTATATTTCAGTCAGAATATCCCTATTATCATTCTTTTTTATTCCAAAAATTATTCATTGAGTATTTTCTCTTCCTTAGTCCTACAAGTGGCATTGAGTATACAGCAGTAAACAATATACAAATCTCCTTAACTGCTATAAAATATAAAGTCTATAAAAGATAACACATAAAAACTAAATAATTACATATATATATGTAATTATTTCCAAGTATGATAGAGCTTGAAATTCTGATGAGTGTTACAAAAATATGACCTATAAGTGTTTCACTGTCCTCGTTAAATTCTGCAATTGTGTTTTCAGGTCCTTTAGTTCCAAGTCCTTCAGGGTTTACTTAATCCTACATCATCTGAACCTTTCTATTTTGTAGTACTCATATTTTAGCACCATCTCTCTTACTATGTTTTAACCACAGTATATTTTTTGTGAATAGGCTGTGAATGCATGCCGACTCTCACACCTTAACACATGTAGAAAGACACATAAACATAGGCGCACACACACAGTTTTTTTTTTTTTTGTACCTGAAATATATTGATCCTTCGTGTTTCTGCTTAAATGTTATAATACTTTCCCCTTGTAATCTGTTTTTGGTTTTCCATAGTAGGTTAAATACTCCATTTTAAATTCATTTGTAACTTTGCACTTCTTCAGAGCATTTATAGTAACATTTGAGCATTTATTTCATTGTCCTTTAAAGTATAATTACATATATTGCAACTACATAGTATGCTTTGTAATTAAATTAAGCATAATTCCAGCATCTGGCATATGGCTAGTGTGTTAAATGAATAAAATAGTACATAATAGCTCCATCTAAAGAGGGATGCAGATAATGGCTATTTCCCAAAAGTTCTTTCAGAAATTTGCTGATGTTATATGGGCATGGCCAGATATTTAGTACCAAAAAAAAAAAAGAAGAAAGAAAGAAAGGAAATTTGGAAACAGGCAGAGTCCATGAAGCATTAAGTAATGAAAGTGTGAAAGTGTTAGAGGAGGAAGACAGAGTTTGAGTAAGCATAATACCAAAACATATGCAGAGAAATAGTCCATTTTTTGATCTACGTGCTGATGCCATAGGTGTACTGATTTTGTGAAGATCACTAGAGTGGGTTGCTTGTAAAGTGAGAATATTTATGTATATGTATATTTTAATAAAGCATGTGTGCATTTGCAAGTAAGCCAAAAAAAATGGAATAGGAACAACTAACTATTGATGAAGAACAATAATTTATAGGCTATTGCTTTCTGGATCCCAAAACATCTCCTGGAGCCTGTTCTATGTCTTATTCTGGGAATATAGTCTTATGGCTCATTTTGGACCTTGGTGAGATTCTTGATTTCATTTTGTTCTTGTATGATGTTATGATCTTTCAGCTGCATAAAGTAATGTGTTCTGAAATATACACACACAAAAATAAATAATAGCCTTACAATAAATTATCCATGTGAAAGTCTTTTTGTCATAAGCAAGCCATACTGCAAGTACTGATAACATCTAGCACCATTTATTTTCCCTTATTATAAAAAAAGCATGAGTGAAATGTGAGGAGAGCTGATTACATAAAATGTCTTCTTTCTAATCCAAAATATTATTTGTAGAAAATTTTAAATCATTTTTTTAAAAAAAAGGTTAGGGCCTTTGTTGAGTAGAGAAGATTTCAAAGTTCCCTTTGGTAGACTCTTATCACATTTTTATTTAGAATTTTGAACTTAATGCTATACAGAAAATCTATTTTTGATGAGAAATTCATGGAATGTAATGATAGAATGAAATATATTAATAATTCTTTGAGGTTAACTTTAGGGAACTCTAATTGTTTGTGATAGTTTTAAAATTCATTTTCTCAAAATAATAGCAAACATGTTTAGAATCCACTAGTTGAATAATAACAACATATGTTTCAAATTTTCCTTGCACAAGAAATCTTTAGATTTATCAGTATTCTTCATACACTATTACATTCTTTTAGTTCACAGTTTTATATGCTATAGGAAGAGTAAATATCTGAATAAGAAATGCACATTTCCAAAATGACTTTGGCTCAATTTATTGAGTTAAAAGTGCAAATTCTGTAGGAAAATGAGCTAAAGATTAATTTTAAATTGGACACAAAAGTAGCCTCTTTTCTGAGGTTCAATACTAATGAAATGTCATAATCCATATTTGTGAGCTGTTACTTGGGTGTTATTTTCTTGGATCACTTCCTGATAAGGTAGGGAAAAAACAAAAGTTGATTTTCAATCATGTGGGAGAAATTTATACAATGAAAATATAGATCAAAATATTTCTCTTTCTCATTAGCTGTTCAAAGGTGACTTACATCTCATATGTTCCTGGTTTAATATCTATTATTATAGATTTACTTGTCATGAAAGTTCTAAAGATTGATGATAATACAAAAATATAAATAACATAACTGTTCTCTTTATGTGTTTTATTTGATTTTAACAACATTTTTCAAAAGTGTGAATAAAAAAGAGATCTTAAGCAAGTTAGGGTTGAAATAGAATGGAAGTCTTGAAGAATAAAGCATAGAGGTCCAGATTTTCTTCATAAATAATGTATGGTCAGGGGCTTATTGAGGGTCCAAAATGAGCCATAGGGCTACATTCCCAGAATGTAGGACTTTGTGGGACTTGTAGGAACCTATCCTATCCACCAGAGAAAACTATTTCCTAAATTCAGCAAAAATAGTAAGGTTAGACTAAAGATATATAGGGACTTCCCCAGTAATTTCTCATTTTCAGAAAGGAGTTAATCCAATAAGAACTTCCTATTATGAGTAACAATCCTTTTGTCCATTTCATAATCTCTCCTTGGTAAAGTTAAAGCATTCAAGAAGGAAAATAATCAAAATATTAAATTTTTGTTGAAGCAGAAAAGAAAAAAATACAAAAGTAATTAAATTAATTACATTGTCTAACATTTAGAAAAAATTATGGTTTACAAAGGCTAGAGCTACACCAACTGAAAAGACCCTAGAGTCGGTTCACAGTTCAAGTTGGAGCATCATTCTGGAACTACATGCAAATTACTAGCTTTGCTTCTGAGGGAACAATGATTTAGTACATGGTTTAGTAGTAAAAAGTGTGTACCTCAAGGATAACATTATAAGCATAGTTCCCATTTTGAAACAGAAACTGACTCTATCTCTTCCCAAACTTTCAGCAAATGATTTTATAAAATTATATGGATGAACATGAGGATGTGCTGCCTACATCCTCTTTAAATAAATGACTGACACTCCAGCCATGAGAAATAAGGTTATGTCTTTTCCTGAGAGGCCTGCAAACTCTGACTTAGCAAGGTGAGAGTTTGAATGATCAGTTAGACAACACAGAAAACTTAATGGACAATATTCACTGAACAGCTTTCCACTGGAATAGTCAAGGGTTGTGTGGTATGCATCGTTGGTCACCTTATTCCATCTCAATCTTGCTTTCTTCCTTCTCTTCACAGGTGTTATTACTAATGAAAATCTTTTACCTAACTATATTTCAGTGACTGATTGCATCAAACCCAACCTTTAACAAACTGTGTAGGCTGTCTGTCAAAATTAAACAAACTCATATTCTGGTGTTCATTATTGTCAGAAACAGAAAATTTACTTGGGTAATATAGCATATTAACTATTATAATAGTATAAGATATTAAAATTATGGAAATAATATTCTGTATATTAACAGTAATCCAAAAATTAAAATTAAGAAACAAATTCCATTTACAATAGTATCACAAAGAATAACATCTTTTGGAATAATTTTAACAGAAAAAGCAGAAGTCTTGTAAACTGAAAATTATACAAAATTGCTAGAAAAAATTAAAGAAGATCTAAGTTAATGGAATGACACTCCCTGTTCATTTGAATGCTCAATAATATTAAAAATGGCAAGTCTCCACAAATGGCTATCTACAGTTGAATGTAATCCCTGTCAAAATACCAGCAGAGATTTTTAGACAAATTTACAAACTCTTGCTCAAATTTATATGTAACTGCAAAGGATCCAGAGTAACCAAAACAATCTTGAAAAAGAAGTTTAGACTCATATTTCCTGATTTCAAAATTTACTACAATGATACAGAAATCTGGAAAGTGTGATATAGGAATAAGGATACACACTTAAATCAAAAGAACTGAATTAAGAGTTTATAAATAAATCCTCACATTTATAGACAATTGATTTTTGACAAAAGAGTCATAGCAATTTGATGAGGAAAGGATAGTCTTTATAATAAACAGTGGTTGGAAAATTGGATATTCACATACAAAAAGATAAATTAAGTTCTCTATGTCATATCATACAAAGCAATCATCTTATAATGGATCATACACATAAATGTAGGGACTAAAACTATAAAAATCTTAAATAAACTGTAAAAGAAAATTTTCATGAATTTGGTTAGACAAATATTTCCTAGATAAAACATCAAAAACACAATCTATAAAAGAAAAAAATAGACAAATTAGACTTCATCAAAATTAAAAATATCTGCATTACAAAAGACACTACAAAAAAATGAAAAGTTAATCCACAGAATGGAAGAAAATATTTGCAAATTCTGTATTTGCTGAAACTCTTGTGTTTAGAATTTATGTTCAGAAAAACATATTCTTTAACTTTAAAACTCATTAATAGTAAAACAATCCAACTTAGTAGTGAGAAAAATATTTGAGTAAACATTTCATTTAAGAATACAAGAATTACCAGTAAACACATGAAAATATGCATGACATTTTGATCATTAAGGAAATAACAAAACTATTGTGCAAACTCACCCATTAGAATGGCTACAATCAAACTGGCAAACATATCTGGTGATGCCAAGGATGTAACAACTGGGACACTTACATGTTACTTATGAGCATGTAAAATGCTGCAACCACTGTGGAGAATTTTGGGGAAGTTTCTTAAACATTTAAATATTAATTTATCATATATTTCAGTAATTCCATTCTTAGATATCTAACTGACCAAGAAGAATGAAAATATATATCCATGCAAATATTTGTACACAAATTTCCATCATGTCATTATTCCTAATAACCAAAATAACACAAATAACCATCATTGGTTGTAAAGTACGTAGCATTACTGCACAATATAATACTATTCAACAATAAAAAAGAACAAACTTTTGATGTATGCCATGATATAGACGAAACTAAAAAACATTGTGCTATTGCGGCATAAGTGACCAGGAATAAATTATTAGCCTTGTTTTCCAATGGGGATCCTGAGACCAACCATAGTGCAGGTTAATTCAGTCTATCTTTGCTAGGGAGTTGTCTTAGTTTTATTTTTGGAGGAAGAAAGAGGTCCAATCTGCACCTAGAAATCTGGTTATACCATATAGTTACTATGAAAACATGAATAATTTATCTAGTTTCTCAGAGACTAGTTTTCTGAGTAGTAAAAATGGAAATAAGAACATTCATCTTATTTTATCATTTGTAAGTAGTATAAAAGATGAAAATATGTAATGATACCTTTAGGAAAATTTAAGAACTATATACTGACAACAATCATTTTCATTTTGTATTTTTCCTTCTTACACAAAATTCAAATTCTTATCCTGGATTTATGATGGGTAGAATTTAAATATAAATATAAATAAATAAAGACATAATAGGCCAGATATGTATTTTTCACTTTAGGTGTATATCTACTGAATTGAACTTACATATAGTTTTATAATCTTTAGATTCTTTTATGACTTCATTTAATATGTATTATTTTACCAAACAGTTAATATGCTTCTATTATGTATTTTGATGAGTACTTGCATTACATTATTGAATATAAAATAGAAGTAAATTATGTATAGTTAACTTTCTGGACTTTGAGATGGAAAATAAACTGATTACAATGAAATGTGAGAACTCCTATAACACAAATTTGAAGAGATCACATGAAAACAATTGAGGAATGTCCTTCACCTAGCTTTAGTAAAGAATGTGATGACAAGAATGAGTTCGGTCAAATAGTATGTGTGAGAGAGATTCTGAGAAAAAGGATACAAAAGCATGTAAATGAGCAAAGATAAAGTATATAGCAAATGTGAAAGTATTATGGTTGAAGTGCAAAATTAAAGATTTATGACAGTTGCTAACCTAGAAAGACAAGTGTTATCAAAATCCTGAATGGTCTTTTAATAGCATAAGAAATATTTTGAGTATATTTGCATGTTAGAAATATCACTAATGTTAGCAATCATCTAGTAGACTAATTATTGTTCATAAATGATTAAACTAAGATCCAGATATATTGAGACATTCAAATATACATTTTTACAAAAACTATACTTACATTTCTCTTATATGTTTTCTGATCCTATATCGACATTCAATTCTGACAAAATTTTTTTAATTCTATAAATGTACATGTGTATGGTCTTCATTATTATTATTTATTTGATTTATGTTGAGATTCATTAGTCAGTGATATATGCTTATATGAAATCTTAATATAAACCCTTAGATTTTCTATAAAATCCTCAAAAATTTAAATTATGAAATTTTTATTGAAGTGCCATTTTATATTTTTATGATTTAGAAAAATAATTGTAAGCCTAATAGGAAATTAGAATATTTGTGTGAAAATATATAATTATTTGTTTCTTCATCATTAAATAGCACCAAATTACTTATCATAATCTAAGAATAAACTTAAATGGGAATTTATTATCATGTGGATTCTCTTGACATTTCCTAACTGATGATTCGGCTTGTACGGTAGTACCTCATTAATGAGATGACATTCAATGAGTCATAACGTACTTTATTGTGAACACAGTCACTCTAAAGAATTCTTATAAGGAAAAGTCCCTCTTCTTAATAAAATAATATATTCATTCATATTTTTCAAATTTGAATCAATATATAGTGTTAGAAATATCAAAAAAACACACTGGCTTTGTTAAAAAATATTTTTTATGACTCTAAACTTGAGTATGTCATTAACATCTGCTTATTAAATGGCTTCTGATTTTTTAGAATTGATTTCAATTCTAAAAATATATTCTTCTTATGTTTCTACATTTCTTAAGGCTAGCATATGTAACAGGTGAGCATGCTGATTTACGTAGCACAGATTAGATTTACTAGACACTTTTCTCTGGCAGTCACGCAAGCAGCAAATCATTGCTGTTTTGATATGTACAATACCACTTCTTTATAGTGGTCTATATGTCACAACACGTTGACTTGTAAAGTCGGCCTTGAGCTTGTACTGGCACTGCATTGCTTGTTTTACATGTCTGTATCAAATGATCCATGTTGTGGTTTATAATACTCAATTTGGATCCAGTCAATATTTTAATTTTAAATATGGAATCACCAAATTCTTGTCAGTAATTGTATTTTCTTAGAAGCTGTTAATATGAACTAAAAGGCATATTAAAAACAAAATTTCATTTAATGTAATCGATACATTTTGAATCTCACTCATATTTCCTGGCCTTTTAACCTGTCCTTTCAATGGATAGCTTTTCTACCCCCAAGTCCTACATGTAAGCAATCAGCATAGACACCTAAAGGGTTCAAGATGGGGAAGAGGAGGAAAATGTGGATTGTCTCACCTTTGGTAGGAGAAGGATAATTGCCCCCATTTTATGGTTGGTATATGCCTGGATGTTTATGATAGAAGGCAAAGACTAGAGGAAGGATAAATTGTCACCCTGTGTACTTTAAATTATGCAAGGTTATTTTGTTTTATAAGGCTATAGAGTAGATGTCTTATAAATACACTTTAATTAATTCAAATCAGATTATCCTTCTTTCAATTAGTGAAACCCTCACCACAGGTTGTTGTTATATTAACAATCAGTTTCAGTTTTCAGAGATATTGTAAGTTTCACATCCACCCATAACTCCTCACTATCTTATGTGTTTTCATAGAAAGTGCTAGAATTGTATAATACAATGTAAGTGACTTTGCCTAGCCCAATTCTATTTTTATTTTTTCAATAAATCATGTAGGCTTCAAGTAATAGTGTTTCCTAACAGATGTACACATTAATATAATTTAGTAAGAAATAAAAAGAATCAATAATTCTCTCTTTCAACAAATTGTTCTTTCTTCCATATTCTGTATTTCAGTTGGCAATAACCTTAAAATTAGAGATTTATGATTTGTACTTCATTGTTATATTCTATGGATTCAACATTTTTTATGATTTTTCCTCTTTATTTGTACTGTCAATATTATTTTCATAACTGACACCTGAAATAGTCAACACCTGGTCTTCTGCTTAAATCTGTATCCTGTTTAAATGATCTTATTAGTTTTATATTCTAATACCACTTCCACTTTTAAAAATCTGATACCAATCACTTTCATCTTCTACCATCGTGCATTTGTGTGATTTGCATTTCCCTGATGATTAGAGATGTTGAGCATTTTTTCATATGTTTTTTAGCCGTTAGTCTATCTTCTTTTGAAAAATTTCTGTTCATTTCCTTTGTTCACTTTTTAATGGGGTTCTTTAATTTTTTTTCTTGCTCTTTTTGCTGAGTTCTATATAGATTCTAGTTATCAGTCCTTTATTGGATGTGTAACATGTGAATATTTTCTCCCATTCTGTAGGTTGTCTGTTTTCTCTCGTGATAGTTTCCTTGGCTGTGCAGAAGCTTTATAATTTGATCAGGTCCCACTTATTTATTTTTGTTGTTGCTGTGATTGCTTTTGGGGTCTTCTTCATAAATTCTTTACCTAGGCCAATGCCTATAAGAGTTTTTCCAACATTTTCTTCTAGAATTCTTACGGTTTCATGCCTTAAAGTTATTTATCCATCTTGAGTTAACTTTTGTGAATATGAGAGATATAGATCCTGTTTCATTCTTCTGCATGTGCATACCATACTCTTTTGGTTTCTATAGCCTTCTGGTATAGTGCAAAGTCTAATATTATGTTACCTCCAGATTTGTTCTTTTTGCTTAAGATTGCTTTAGCTATTTGGGATCTTTCTGGTTCCAAATGAAGTGTAGAAGTATTTCTTCTAGACCTGTGAAATATGACAGCATTTTCATGGGAATTGTATTGAATTTGTAAATCAGTTTGGGTAGTATGGATATTTTAACAATTTTGATTTTACTGAACCATGAGCATGCTATGTTTTTTTTCCATTTGTTTGTGTCATGTGTGATTGCTTTCCTCAGAGTATGGTAGTTCTCTTTGTAGAGATCTTTCACCTCCTTTTTTAAGTATATTCCTAAGTATTTTATTTTCATTGTAGCTATTGTGAATGTTATTGTGTCTTTGATTTGACTCTCAGCTTGACTGTTATTTGTGCCTACAAATGTTACTAATTTGTGTACATTGGTTTTGTAACCTGAGATTTTGCAGAATTTATTTATCATTTCCAGGAGTTTCTTAATGGATTCTTTGGGAAGTTTCAGATACAATATCATATTGTCAACAAAAGTGATCGTTTGACCACCTCTTTCCCTATTTAGATACCCTTTATTTCTTTCTCTTGGCTGATTGCTCTGGACTTCCAGTACTATGTTGCATAGAAGTGATGACAATGGGCACCCTTGTCTTATTCCAGTTCTTAGGGAGAATAATTTCAACTTTTACCCCTTTCAGTACAATGTTGGCTATAGGTTCACAAACTATACATATGATAAAGGGCTAATATCCAGAATCTAAAAAGGACTCAAATAAATCAGCAAGAAACGGAACTGGCACAAAAACAGAGACATAGACCAAGAGAACAGAACAAAAAATCCAGACATAAAGTCATCCACATATAGACATCTGATCTTTGACAAAGTAAAGAGGAATATACACAGGGAAAAATAATCCCTATTCAATAAATGGCACTGGGAAAATTGGATAACCACATGCAGAAGACAGAAATAAGACCATATCTTTCACCACTCACAGAAGTTAATTCAAGATGGATAACAGACTTAAATCTAAGATGTGAAATGATAAGAATTCTAGAAGAAAATGTTGGAAAAACTTTTTTAGGCACCAGCCTCAGCAAACAGCATATGAAGAAGACCCCAAGGGCAGTCACGGCAACAACAAAAATGAATAAATGAGACTTGATTAAATTAAAAAGCTTCTGCACTGCCAAGGAAACAATCAATAGAGCAAATAAGCAACCTACAGAATAGAAATCTATTGCTTCTCACACGTACTCTCATATTATATTAATACTTCATATATGTATTGGTAAGCCATGTGTTTATTACAGATTGACTTGAATGAATTCTAATTGCCTAATTCACTGCATGCACGGTAGCAAGTATATGTGTCTTTCCCTCCATGAGCGATAATCATCTATCACTGCTTTCTCTCTAAACTCTTGTCCCAAATCTACCAACATATTAACTCAGCCACAGTTAATAAGCAGGGATTGTATCAATTTTGTTACTATGTGCTTTGGTGGATGACATGGAAAATGGGCAGGGTCCTCCATCAAAGGTGAAAGAAAATAGGTATCTGTGTGAGTGAAACTATTTCAACCAGTAAATATGATGTGTACATGTGAAAAAGAGAAAGTAGACAAAAGTTGGGGAAGATTTTATAGATTTAGCTTGGGTTGAAAGATTTAGTATAATCTAATTTAGTATAAAACTTGATTTATTATAAGAGATGATTTTTCATATGAGAAAAGGCAAAAGTAAAGAGAATGTTAATGATTGACAATACTTCATATTATTGTCATAGATAGCAATAATCAGGGTATATCTGGAATCTTATATTAATACTGAAAGACCATAAAAGATAGTTGATACACTATTACATTGCTCTTTGTCATGTTTCTCTGAAAATACAGCTATTGATATGACCTATAATTAGATGCCACAGATGTTCCAAACAATCTATAAGGACCACAAACTGTCAAAATGATCAAAGTTAAAATGTCACTGCTCTTTGTAATAAATCCTTAAATAAATGTTATCTTTAATTCTTTCCATCATTTTTCTCTTTTTAAAATAAATGCTATATTTTATTATGCCTTTTTATTAGATGGCTATCTGAATCTTTTTTTTTTTTTTTTTTTTGAGACAGAGTCTCGCTCTCTTGCCCTGGCTAGAGTGCTGTGGCGCCAGCCTAGCTCACAGCAACCTCAAACTCCTGACTCAAGCCATCCTTCTGCCTCAGCCTCCCGAATAGCTGGGACTACAGGCATGCGCCACCACGCCCAGCTAATTTTTTCTATTTTCAGTTGTTTGGCTAATTTCTTTCTATTTATAGTATAGACATGGTCTCGTTCTTGCTCAGGCTGATCTTGAACTCCTGAGCTCAAACAATCCTCCACCTCGGCCTCCCACAGTGCTAGGATTACAGGCATGAGCCACTGTGCCCGGCCTATCCGAATCTTGAAATCAGACAAATATATATCATGAAAGTCTTCTGTCTAATTATACCATTATAGTCTTCATTATTACTTACATGACATCATTATTTTGACTTGTATCCATATCCATTATGCAATGACCTGTGCTAGCATGCTGGCATCTGTCCAAAGACTGTGGAGCAATTTTCATATCATATAGACATTTTATCTTTGACCTGCTTTTTTATAACCTGGATGAAGTTCTTCCTTCTGAAATACTGAAATAAAGTGAAAGAAATGTTAAGCTATTTAACTGAAAGAGAAAAAATATAAATAATTCAGATTTAATACAAACACACTTTATTTAATGACTAACTAGTGAAAATGTGATAAAAAATTAAAATAGGTAAGATATAGTACCTCTCCCAAAGAAAATATAAGTTTTCTAAGAACATCAAGTATGTACGAAAAATATAAGAGAGAATGCATTTTGCGGAACAGATAGAACATAATGCTAAGAAAACACTACAAATAGAGAATGTAATTCTGGAAGGAGAGGTTAAAAAGAGACATAACAATTAGATGGATATTAGAGATGGCTCTAAAGCTCAGTCTCAAAAGGAGGGTAGATGTTTTCGTAAAGTGAGTGTGAAAAAACTAACAAACACCATCAAAATAAAACAAACCGCACATCAGCAATAACATATAAGGACAAAAGTAAAATATTTATCAAGTTGAGCAAATGCAGGAAATACACAGAGAATATAGTCAACTTTTAATGTAATATTTTCCAGGGAAGAATGCTGCTGAAGATGAAATTGTAAGAATCAGTAGAGGAGGTCAGATTGACAGTAATTATATTGGCTTTTGTTTGGTAGTCAATGAACAATTCTTTAAGATATATGAACAAAGGTTAAATTTAATCAGAAATCTGTCTTAAACATGGATCATTACTCTGGAAGTAATATTTGCAAATCATTGCACAGGCTAGACCAACATCTAGAAAAGTTTTTCCAACATTTTCTTCTAGGATTCTTAAGGTTTCATGCCTTACATTTAAGTTTTACACTCACCATTTTATATTCACAGACAAAGTGCATTGTTGGGAGTTTGGGATCTAGGTAGGAAGCTGCAAAATCCTGGTGGAGACTAAAACAAGGTGGGCCATTTTGAGAGGGCAGACATATACTCAGGTAGGAGGTTTTTCGATTGGTCCCATCTCCAGACCTGGGAATAGCCCCATCCCCCTGAATACTCAATGACAACCTCATTTGGCCTCAGTCTTTCCACCAGCACTCTCTGCCAAGGGATCCAGAAGGAGTCACGCTCACCCATTCCAAAGGTGACAGGCCACGAAAACTGAGTCCTGGCCATGGACTCTGAAGGTGGCCATGACCCAGCTCCAGCCCCTCTCAGTTATGGTCTGGGAGCAATTCTGCTCACATAAGGACCTACTAGGAGACATGCCCACTTATGATCCTGGAGGCAGACCCACGAATCTTGATCCCATGGCAGATCCTGCAACAGTTCTCCAAACCCTATCACCTAAGTCCAGGAGTGATCCTGTCTGACCATGGGACTATCTGGCAGAGTTGCCCATCTTTGGCCTCTGACACAGGCCCACTGACCTCAATCAGCTTTAGCCCCTCTCAGTTGCCTTTTGGGAGAAGTCCTGCCTACACAGGGATCTACCAGGTGATATAACTATTCAAGACCATGGACACAGGCCTACTGTGACCCAGCTCTAGCAATTCTCTACTATGGTCCAGGAATAATCTTCCCTGCTCAGGTACCCAGCAGGAGGCATAACGATCCATGCCCTTGGAAGCAGGCCTGTGGACCTTCTCCTGACTATGGGCCCTGAAGAAGACCTGTAACTTGGTTTCAGCCCCTCTAAGCCACAGTCTTGGGCCAGGCATGCCCAACCAAGAACTTTTCTGAAGACCTGGTGAGAGCCACACCTACCCACATAACCGGTAACAAGTTTGCCACTGCCTATTGCTCCACTGCAAACTCTGAGGCAGACTCTTGTTCCAGCATCAGACTGACTAACCAAGATCCTGTAGGGTGCCAGTCTGCTGGGGGGCCACAGAAGATCCACAACTGCCCTAGCCTCTGGTAACAAGTTTGCCAACCATAGACCTAACTGCAGATCCAGCAGCAGCCACACCAACTGGCTCCTACTCCACTTTACTAAGATGCAGAGGCAATCTCATCAGCCTGGGGGCTGAAGAGGAGAAGGTTTTTGCCTGCTGACAGTAGTCTGTAAAAACTGGAAATGTTGTTTGCTCCTTCAATCACACAGACACCAATGCAAGGCTACATGAATCATGAAGAATCTGATAACTCTAAAGGAAACTAATAAACCTCCAGTAAACATCCCCAAAGAAACACAGATTTACAAACTTCCTGACAAAGAATCAAAGTATCTTCTTAAAGAAGCCTAATGAAATGAAAGAGAACATAGCTAAATGACTAAACAAAAACCAGGAAAACAATGAAAAAAATGAGAAGTTTAATTAAAAAATAGGAACCTTTAAAAATAACCAAACAGAAATCCTGGAGCTAAAGCGTACAATGACATAACTCAAAAAAAAAAAAAAAATCAATAGAGAGCTTCAGCAGCAAGATGGGTCATGCAGAAAAAAAAAATCAACGAACTGGAAGACAGGTCAGGCCAGTAGGGAGTAGGATTATTCAAAGTGCTAAAAGAAAAAGAAAAAAGAAAAAAAAAAAAACAACTGCCAAACAAAAATTCTACACCTGGCAAAGCTGTCCTCAGAAATGAAGGAGAAATAGAGACATTTCCAGACAAACAAAAGCCCTTAGTTTGATGACCTCTAGGGAGTACATCACCACTAGACCTGCCTTATAAGAAATGATAAAACATATTCTTCAAATCAGAACTGAAGGATACAATGTAACAACGTGAAAACATGAAATTATCAAACTGGCTAGTAAAGATAATATAACCAAATTCAAAATATTCTAATACTGTAATAATGTGCATAAGTCATTTGAAGGGTAACAACTTTCAGTTATAATATGAATAAGTTTTGGGTTTCTAATGCACAGCATGACTATAGTTAATAATAATGTATTCTTAACATTTACCAAGAGAGTATATTTTGTTTTATGGCTAACATTGTTTTATTTATAGTCTCACCCATTTTTCCTCTTCCTTGCATTTTTTGAACCAAATTCCAGACATCTCACCAGCAAATCATTCAGTATCTGTCTCTAAAAGTTAAGGACTCTAAAAACTCAATATAACACTCCTTAAACTGTTTAGGTCATTAAATATGAAATTTCCTATTTTGAATCAAAGTTTAGTTTATTACATCTCAAACAAGCAGTGCAATTAATCAAAGTGTGCGCCTAAACTATCAACACAGTTTTGCCATCTTTATGATAGCTTGTTTATGCCAGCAGTGAAGAAACCTGGAGAGCAAGTGGCAATGAAATCGCAAAAGGCGTTTTTCACAGCTTGTTGAGAATTGAATATTTTTCCTTGCAAGAAGTGGTCCAAAGCCTGGAAGGAGTGGTAGTCAGTTGGTGCAAGGTCTGGTGAATACTGTGGATGACAAGAATTTCCAAGTCTAGCCTCTGCGGTTTGAGCAGCATCGTTTTTGTGACATTGGTCCAGCATTGTCTTGCAAGAGGATTGGCCTGTCTCTGTTGACCAAACTCGGCTACTTAAATGAAAGCATCCTAATCATTTTGTCCAATGATTGCAGTAGACATCCACTGTAACTGATTGACTAGGTTTCATGAACCTGTAGTGGATAATACCAGTGCTGAACCACTAAACAGACACCATTAGCTTTTTTGATGAATATTTGGTTTTAGACGGTGTTTCGACACTTCATCTTTATCCGACCGTTGTGCCAAATGCTCGTGATTGAAAAGAATCCATTTTTCGTGACACATAACAATATGGTGTAGAAATTGTTCACCTTTATGTTGTGACAGTAAGAAAGCCAAGTTTTGTGATGTTTTCTCTTCTTACACTCCTTTAATTCACATGGAACTCATCTATCTAGCTTCTTTACTTTGCTGATTTGTTACAATTGGACCAATATTGTTGGAATAGTAATGTCAGACCTTGCTGTTAATTTGCACATAGGTTGAGATGGATTTACTTCCACTACAGCTTTCAGCTCATTATTATTCACTTTGGTCTCAGGTTACCTACATGGCTCATTTTCAAGATTAAAATCACCAGAACGGAACTTAAACCGTTGACATACTGTGCACATTCATTATCCACATCCTTCCCAAACCCTTTGTTGATATTTTGAACTGTCCATGAAGCATCGGTTCCACAATGGAATTCATATTCAAAACATTGCAAATTTTTGACCTATCCACGGTTTCACACAAACTGCTCTAAAAAAAACTTTAAAAGATAATCACAAGCTAACCCATGCATTTGAAAGAATGAAGATGTATCTTCACAATAAAAATAAAACATCAAGTGTCAAAGTTAAATGTCAGAGATAACAACTGTCAAACAGAATACTTAAGGAAATGGGACATTTCATATTTAATAACCTAATATAAAACTATATGTCTGTATTCAAATTTTTCCAATTGTCACATATATGATTTTTAAAATAGATTGTTCAAGTCAGAATTCGCATAAATTTCCTGCCCTGCAGTTGGCTAACATATATATATTCTTAGTTTCTAAATCTATGTTTTTCTTCATTTATAATTGTTTTTAAATTTTCACCTGCATTGTATTGAATATATCATTTTTTAAAAATTGTTATTAATATTTGTAAATATTTATATAGGTATTTGTGGTATTTTGTTGCATGCAAAGAATGTGTAATGATTGACTCAGAGTATTAGGGGACCCAACACCTGCAATATTTATCATTTCCACATATCGGGAATATTTCACATCCTGTCCACCAGCTATTGGAAAATATACAGTACATTGTTGTAAATTATAATTACTCTACTCTTCTATCAAACATTAGAACTTACTTTAGCTAATTATATGTTTATACCCATTAACCAACCTCAAGAGAGTAGATCTTAAGTGTTCTCAACAACAAAAAATGACAACCATGTGAGATGATAGATGTGTTAATTAACTTGACTGTGGTAATTATTTCACAATGTATATCAAAACATCACATCTTGCATCTCTAATTTATACAATTTTATTTGTCAATTATACCTCAATAAACCTAGAAAAAAATATCCTGAGGAGGTTCCATTCTTTTTCTACTTATACAACATTGTGAGAAAGTGGGAAAGTTGATTGATCATATATATATTGCTTCCTTACAAGTCAATTTTTCCTTTGAACATCCATACTAGCATCTCTAAAGCCTATAACATTCCACATAATTTTTCTCATAATTATGTTATTATAGGGATGTGATTTGATAAAGATACAGAATATATATATATACACATACACATACAGATGCATGTATGTCTGTCTGTGTGTGTGTGTGTGTATATATATATACATATATATATGTATATATATATATATATACATATATATATATCACCACACAGATCCTCTTGTTCATGGCTTGTTCTCACCTTTTAGGTTTCTGCATACACGACATAAATAAAACCTTTCTTAGACACTCTAAGGGATTTGCCTTTCGGTTGTCTTCATCAAAGCTCCTAATTTATGTCTTTCCTGGCACTAATGATGATTTTTATTTATTTAAATAATTTATTTTTTTAAATGCTTAAAATAATTGTTCTTTTTTTCCCACTAGAGTGGTCTCATGAAGAGCAAGGATATCATCAGTCATACTCTCATACAGCATGTGATACACCTGTACATTGGCAAAATAAATATTGGATGATATCATGATCAATGAGAAGAAAAAAACCCCTGAAATATATTGAGATTAAAGCTTGGAGAGAGGAGGCTTTTGCCCTTTTTTTTCTACATCTGCAATTTTAACCTGTCTAAAGTTTTAGATGGTGTCATAAGATTCACTCTGCTTGATATATGGGAAAGTATGTGTGTGTTTGTGTGTGTTGTGTGTGTGCGCGCGCGCGCAAGTGTAGAGAGAAATGGAAAAGAATAGGTATATTTAAATAATTATTAGGAAGCATAAATTACCTATTTGAACAGTCAATTTCTAACTCACATTTCACTAAACATTACTTGAGATGTTTCTAGATGACAAACAACAAATTGTAGCATTTGATCCGATAAATACGGACCCAAACACTACTTCCAGAGAAACACTGCTTCCATTGATTCAAATTTAATGCTATCTAAAACCTGATCTATCTTGGATGATCAAAAATTGTGGCAATATTTTTGGTTAGTGGAAGTGTATTATATGAAAGTATCAGTAGAAGGGTCCCTTCTTCTGATGGATTTCTCCCAATTGCAAGTATTTTTCTTAATATTTTTCTCTGTTGGTAAGCAGACTTTATCTTCACTCTTTTTTTTTTGTTTGTTTTTGCAAAGATTATGTAATGATTTTTTACACAAAGATGAATTTGATTCAATTTACTTTTAAAGGCAATTGAAATAACAGAAGGAAATAAGTAAATAATGAAATAAACAGAAAAAAAAGGGACTACAAAGTGGTTTCTTCATTGCATTCAGTTGACTACTTACAGAGTAGAGAAGAATTCCTTAAGACAACTAGTTCACTTCTCAATTTCTTCCTTCCTTGATTCTATCTAAATAGATACACTCCTTTAATGCATTCTTTGTACCATATGCTATATGCTATGTTATGTTGGGAAACAGAGAATTATAATTCTTTGGCAATAAATTAAGATTGTAGTGAAGGGTTTAACATTGCTGACTGAGAGAGAGAATTAGAGACGCCAAAAACTGAGATATATAAAACTACATTGCTTTAGAGTGCTTGAAAAGAAAAATTTATTAATAATAACTATCCTGTCTTTATTAAAAATATTGATTATTTTCATCATGGAATTTTTGCATTGATTTTTTAAGTTTTTGTTTTTATTTTTATATCCATATATTTTTATTTTATTTAAAAATATTAATATTAATACTTAATATTAAGGTGATACAAATGTATTAGGTTAAATGGATCACTTTTGTGATGCTTGAATCTCTGCTATAGGTATATCCATTACCTGAATACTGTTCATTGTACACATTAGGTAGGTTTTTGCCCCTCCTCAACTACACCCTCCCCCCTGCTTGATTTCCACTGAGTTTACTTTCCTCTGTGCATATGTGTGCATATCCTCATTGGATAATTCCAATTTAATAGCGGGTATACATGGAGTTTGTATTTTTCATTCTTTAAATACTACACTTATGAGAATTATCTGCAGTTCTATCCAATTTGTTGCAAAAGGTATAATTCATGTTTTTTATGGCTGAGTAGTATTCCATGACATACGTATAACGCATTTAATAATCTACTCATGAGCTGATGGACAGTTCAGTTGATTCCACATCTTTGTGATTCCTAATTTGACATCCCACCAACAGTGTATAAGTGTTCCTTTCTCTCTGCATCTATGCCAGCAACTATTATTTTTGGACTTTTTAATAAAAGGCCCTCTAACTAGGGTAAGTTGATATCACATTGTGGCTTTAATTTGTATTTCCCTGGTGATTAGGGACAGTGAGAATTTTTTCATATGTTTATTGCCCATTAGTCTACATTCTTTTGAGAAGCTTTTGTTCATGTCTTTTGTCCACTTTTTAGTAGGGTTGAGCTTTATTTTTCTTGCTAATTTTCTGGAGTTCTTCGTAGATTGTGGATTTTAGCCCTTTATCTGATTTGTAGCTTATGAACATTTTCTCCCATTCTGTAGGTTGTCTATTTTCTCTGTTGACTGTTTCATTAGCTGTATAGAAGCTTTTTTAGTTTAATCAAATCCCATTTATTAATTTTTTTATTGCCATGATTGTCATTTGGTATCTTAGTCATAAATTCTTTGCCTAGGCTGATATCTAGAAGAGATTTTCCTATATTTTCCTCTAGAATTCTTATGATTTCATCTCTTAAAGTCTTTTATCCCTCTCGAATTAATTTTTGTGAATGGTGAGAGGTAAGAGTCCTGTTTCATTCCGCATGTAGCTATCAATTTCCCCAGCATCAATTATTGAATAGGACTTCTTTTCCCCACTGTACATTGTTGTCTGCTTTGTCAAAGATCAGTTGGTTGTGGGTAGATGATTTTATATCTTGGTAATATGTTCTGTTCCATTGGTCTATGTCTCTATATTTGTGCCAATACTATGTTATTTTGATTACTATAATCTTATAGGATAGTTCCAAGCCTGGTATTGTGGCGTCTCCAGATGTGTTGATTTTGCTTAAGATTGCTTTGACTATTTAGGCTCTTTTCTGGTTCTAAACAAAGTGTAGAATTAGTTTTTTTTAGATCTGTGATGTATGAAGTTGGTAATTTGATGGGAATTACATTGAATCAGTAAATCAGTTTTAGTAGTATGGACATTTTAAAAATGCTGATTATACCTATCCATGAACGTGCTATGTTTTTCCATTTGTTTGTATCCTCTGTGATTTCTCTCCTCAGAGTTTTGTAGTTCTCCTTATAGAGAACTTTCGTCTTCTTGTTTAAGTATATTCCTTGACATTTTATTTTCTTTGCAGCTATTGTGAATACTACTGAGTCTTTGATTTGACACTTGGCTTGACTGTTATTGGTATATAGAAATGATACTGATACGTACAGTGATTTTGTATCCTGAGACTTTGCTGAATTTATTTTTCAATTCCAGGAGACTCTTGGTAAAATCTTTGGGGTTTTCTAAATAGAAGATCATATTGTCATCAAAGAGCAGTAGTTTGATCTTCTCTTTCCTGATTTGGATACACTTTATTTCTTTCTCTTGTCTGATTGCTCTGGCTAGGACTTCCAGCACACTGTTGAATACAAGTGGTGACAATGGGTATCCTTGTCTTGTTCCAGTTTTTAGGGGGAATGCTTTCAACTTTTCCCCATTCAGTATGATGTTGGCTGTGGATTTGTCATATATGGTTTTAATAATTTTGAAATATATATCTCCTATGCCTAGTTTGTTGAGTGTTTTTATCATGAAATGGTGCTGGATTTTGGCAAA
>CAUYSK010125423.1:0-17753 GCA_963575035.1 Avahi laniger
CGAGTTGTCGTTGTCGTCCAGCACCACCACGCGCACCAGCGCCTCGCTGCTCAGCGCAGGGGAGCCTCGGTCTGTGGCGCCCACGCGGAACTCGAACGCCTGCAGGGCCTCGTAGTCCAGCGACCTCAGGGCGAACAGGTGTCCGTTGTCTGCGTTGATGGAGACCAGGGAGATGAGAGGCAGGTGGGGGTCCTGGGGCGGCAGCAGCGAGTAGGTGACCTGGGCGTTGGTGCCTGAGTCTCTGTCTGTGGCGCTGATGCTGCCTATGTGCAGGGCGGGGCTGTTGTTCTCTGGGACGAACAGGGTGTAGGAGGTTTGCGTGAAGGCGGGGGCGTTGTCATTGACGTCGGAGACCAGCACGGTTATGCTGTGCTCTGTTTTCAACCTGGGAGTCCCCAAATCAGTGACCGTGATGGTGATGTTGTACTCAGATATGGTCTCCCTGTCCAGGCCTGTGTTTGTCATAAGAGTGTAAAAATTCTCAACGGAGGGCTTCAGGAGAAAAGGAAGATCATCTTGGATGGAACAAACCATCCTTCCATTGTCCCCCGAGTCAGCATCTGACACACTGAACACTGCGATTATGGTCTCCTGCAAGTTTTCTGGGATCTGATTGATAAGTGTAGATATGGTCAGTTCTGGAGGGTTGTCATTCAAATCCATCACTTGGATAAATACCACACAACTTCCAGAAAGGCCCCCACCATCTGTTGCCTGAATATTTACTGTGTAAGTCTGAACAGATTCGAAATCCAGTTTCTGTATTAAAAAGAGTTCTCCCGATTTTGCATTTATTCGAAACGTTTTGCGAACGTCTTCAGAAGCTTGGAAAAATACATAAGATATTTGTCCATAGGCTCCAATATCTAAATCCGTAGCAGAGACGGTAGCAACCTGGGATCCAACAGGGCTGTTCTCGGGGACCTGCACCTCATAGCGCAGCTGCGCAAACTCAGGCGCATTGTCATTGATGTCCAAGACTTCAATGTGGATCACCGCTGTGCCAGACCTAGGTGGAGTCCCGCCGTCCAGCGCTGTGAGAGTTAACCTAATCTCAGACTGTTCCTCTCGATCCAATGTTTTGTCCAGCACCAGCTGTGGTGATACTATGCCATCGGGACTGTCTTGTAATTTAAGATGAAAGTAGAAATTGGGGCTGATTGTGTAACTTTGGAGACTGTTACTTCCTACATCTAAGTCCTGGGCACGTTCTATTAGGAAAGTAGTTCCAGGAGTGATACTTTCTGAAATTTTCAAAATTATTTCTTTGTCTAGGAAAACTGGGGAATGATCATTTATGTCCCTAATCCGTAGGTCGGCCTGAAAAAACTGCAATGGATTTTCCAATAACACCTGGAAAGGTAGTACGCAGGGCTCGGTGGGGCCACACAGCTCCTCCCGGTCCAATTTCTCATTTAACAACAAATTCCCAGTCTGCCTGTCGAACTGCAAATGCAATTTTTTCCCTTTGGAAATGATCCGGGGGGCCCGCGCAGACAGCTCATATACCTCCAGACCCAGATCTTTTAACAAATTGGCCACAAAGGAGCCACTCTCCATTTCCTCGGCCACTGAATAATGCCTAGGCTCGGAACCAGCCTGAGCTATCCCCAGCAAGACAAAGAGTATGAGGACTTGCCTTTGTTTGAGAACGCGCTCCTTTCTCTCTCCGGCCTCCATCGCCTCTGGTCTCTCAGCAAACCTGCTCCAGCTCGGACTCACGTTGTCGCTGACTCGACCTCCCAATGTCCTGCAGATACTGGGCTAAGTGGGCAATCCAAGGGCCTCGATTTCCCGGAGCGACCGCCTTAGACACCCTCCTCTTCCTGCTTGCTCCTTTAGCTGAGTCTCTGAGTAAAGAAGAGTCGGTTTGGTGGCTTTGTTCCTTCTACTTCTAAGGCTGCAGCGCCACCCCGCGTCCTTTTCGGGAGTTTATTTTCTCCAAAACAATAAGAAAATCTCTATTTTCTTTCAGATTGATGAATCTTTCAGATTGACAAATATTTTCAAGTAGTGTCTCCCAATGTATGTAAGTCTTATCTGCATTTCGAAAGGCTTTCATTGCATCTAACACCACGCGGCAGACATGGACAAATCACTCCAGCTTCCCCACAGACCCGAGCTGCTCTTTTTAAACTGGAAAAAATCAACTTCAGAAACTGAAAAGGAATGACCTCAGTCCTAAAATGCAGTAGAAAGAAGGTTATGTCTAGAAAGTTCCAAGTGTTTATTCCGAGCTTGGGCACGTGCACATCTCTGTGGTGGTTACCTTACCATCCTCACACTTAAGTACAACTGAAAAATACAGTGACCCAGGAAAAGCAAGGAATTCAAAAGAGAATGTCCTCTTGGACACCGAAATATTATTTTTATTCATACTTGTTTCTCATACTTCTCCCACTTCACAGTTTCCTGAAATTTGATGCATTTGAGCCACACGAAAATCTCCAAGAGTAGTTGATAATTTCTTCTTGTGAATATGTCAACATTTTTTCTAATAGATAAGAGCATTTTAAAGATATAACCTCAATTCAATTATCACATCTAGCAAAGTTAATAATGTCATAATATCAAAATATTAAATACTCAGTAAATATTGAAATTTGCCAAATTATTTTATTTTTTTTAAAGAAAGGAGGTCTTGCTCTGTCACCCAGGCTGGAGTGCAGTGGTGTGATCATAGCTCACTGCAGCCTCAAATTCCTGGGCTCAAGCGATCCTGCAAACCGCAGACTCCTGAGTAGCTGGGATTACAGTCCCATGTTACTATCCCGGGCTACTTTTTAAAAATTTTTTTTAGAGACAGGGTCTTGCTATTTTTGCCCAGGCTGGTCTCTAAACCCTGGCCTCAAGCAATTCTTCTGCCTGAGCCAGGAGAATAGGTGATACTACAGGCTCTCAACACCTGGTCTTTAATTATCTTAAAATATGTCTTTAAGAGATGATTTGTTAAGTTGGGGTCCAAACAAGGTATATATGTTGCAGTTTGTCTTTAGGTTTTTTAAATTTCTGTCTTACTGTGTTTTTAAAAAAATTGATAAAAAGAAATGAGTTATCAAGCCACAAAAAGATACGGAATAAACTTAAATGCATATTGCTTAGCAAAAGAAGCCAATCTGAAAAGGTTACATACTGTATTATTTCAACTACATGACATTCCAGTAAAAACAAAACTTCATGATTATTACTTTTATGCTGATATTATGATTCAAAATATTTTAATTCATTGACATTGAGCATTAAACACTGCATTAAACACCCAAGTGAATAAAACCCTGGATTTAATTCTTTAAAAACAGCTCTTTACACGCACTGAAAAACTTTATTAGGGTCAGAAATAGATCACTTACATCATGAAGGTAGATGATGACTGGTAGGTCATTTGAAATTTTAAAGGAGAAAAAATAGGTAATGGAATTTATAAAATCTAGCACCTCTCACAAGTTGAGGAATAAAAAACTTAGTATCTAAGATATTTCAAAGGAAACAATTTTTAAGAACACATTAGGTTTTATTGTGCAAAAATTTTTTAAATGTCCATGTTGAGTCGTGTTCTCATAATTCATAAGATTTCATGCTTCTCTCAGTTTCAGTGCTATTAAGACATCTTAAAATAAAAGGCAGTTTCTCTTTTTCATAGATGACAGACTCAATACAAATAATTTATATTTATAGATAGTTTCCAGCTTTCAGTGCATTACTTCCACTATGTTATTAATATTTTAAATCATTTATTTTCTTAAACCTTGATGAGAATTCACATTCCTTCTTGAGTACCCTTTACAAATGCTCTATTAATCTCCTTTAATAAGCAATCGCATATATTAGAATTAGAATCTGTGTCATACTTAAAATCTAAATAAAATATGGTATATATTCATACAATTACTTACATTGTAATAAGGAATTTAAATGAGGAATTACATTATTACATTAAGTTTAATTTCTTATGTTTGGCATTACTTTTCATATACTTCCCAATCAGAGATATTATCCTAGGAGTTACTTTCATAATTTTGAATGTTATTTTCAATTAAAATCCAACATATTCCTAGTATTCTGGGAGGCCGAGGTGGGAGGATCACTCAAGGTCAGGAGTTCAAGACCAGCCTGAGCAAGAGTGAGACCTTGTCTCTACTAAAAATTGGAAGAAATTAGTTGGACAACTAAAAATATATAGGAAAGATTAGCCAGGCATGGCGGTGCATGCCTTTAGTCCCAGCTACTTGGGAGGCTGAGACAGAAGGATTGCTTGAGCCCAGGAGTTTGAGGTTGCTGTGAGCTAACCTGACGCCATGGCACTCTAGCCCAGGCAACAGAGCAAGACTCTATCTCAAAAAAAAAAAAATCCAACATATTAAAATATCATAAAAATAAAGAATTTTACATACATGAAGAAAATATATTTTTTTAAAACATATCAAAAAATGAAGGCAAGTCACAGTAGTCTTAGCACAAAACAAAATGATTAGCCATTTAAAAAGTAAACATGTTGCTTATTAGCTCCGGGGAGCTGCTGTTTCCCTCATGCAGAACTTGACACTTAGTGACCTTGCAATTCCAGGATGTCAGAGCAAACAGATTCTTCACGTTCATTTTGATGGAGTGGTGCACATACTTGGCACCAGTAGTGAATGGGTTACTCGGGCATTTTTATAAGTCTCTGTCTATGGCGTGTGCTGCTAAAGTCCACACACTTTGAGATTGTGTTCTTGTGTTTTATAGGTGTAGAGGCAGTTTGGTGAAAATGAAGACATGGTTATATTATGTTTCATTTTCAGTCTGGGGAAACTCCAGATCTCTGGCAATGATAATGGAATTGTGCTTGTCTCTTCTCTGTCTACCTCTATTGAAGGTTTTAGGGTGAAGGGAAGGTGGTATTATGAAAACAAAGCATCCATTTTTTTCTCTGGCTTTCCACATTTCTCTAAAATGTGGAAAGCAGCAACTATGATTTCAAACTAGTTCACTCGAATGCAGTTTATAAGTGATGACATGATTCATTTCATCTGTTTCCTTCAGGGGAAAAAAAAGTAATGACATGGTTATTAGGGTTGGGCTGTCTTCTACATCAAGATAGTCAGTATATTTCAAAGAGAGTCTTTGATTTCAGAATCCACAACTGTACATTAGTACTGCCTTGTAGTCTGTGGGTTTTAGTAGTGGGATTTTTTAAACCTATATATGTTTTATTTACAAATTTCATTGTCTCCATTAAGCTCAGGAAAACCTTAAAGATATTTCTCTATTATATCTTACATCCAAAACTTTGACAGAAAAGGTGGTAGCCAAAGAAAGAAGACTTTTTTTTTCCTGCGATTAGTACTTTATAGTACAACAGAGTAAAATCACTGATAACACACAACTTTGGTGAAGACGAGTGTACTTCTGGATCTGTGTGGACCTACCATCCAATATTGTTGTGGTTAAATTAACCTCAACCTATTTCTTTCCATTGAGAAACTTGCCCATTCCCGTTTAGGATATTTCCTGTCACCATTGTCCTGGCAAGTGAAAAAACAATTATGAGAATTGGGATTCAAGGTATACTTATGAACACTGCTCTGTCTGTATCCAATTCCTGCCATCTGTAAGAACTTTGGTCCCTAAAGAAATGCTCTGCTGGACTTTCTGCAGCATTCCTAGGTCCAGGAACACACAGGTAAATGGTTATTTATATATGTGAGTACCAACTTAACTTAGAAAAATGAGAACTATTTCCCTTTAGTATCCAAAAATTGCAGTTTCTTTCTATCTATACCTTGTTGGATCTGCACACCAACTCTGGATCCAGTTTATATTTAGTAGCAAATACTGGGTGTTGATTTGAAAATACTGTCATTCATCTTTAGAAATATTAATTGCCTTCTCACTCCTTCCATCTCCTAGCTTCCCCACCCTCAGGCCCAAAATCTCTGCTAAATTAGCAATGAAGGAACTACCCTCCAGGAGTTCATGACCCTGAATGGTCTTTGCTAAGTAAAATGTAAAGACTCAGACTTTGCCTCAGGTTGGGCTTTAAGTATTCTATTATTCCTTGTTATGACATTTTCCAGAAAATATGGCCCTACAAACACAAATGTAGCACTGAAATTAATAAGCTACACAGCAACTTTGTGAATTTGTGCCTTAAATAATGAAAGAGACATTCGTTTCTACCAATGGCTTTCTCCTATGGTTTCCTATCTATATTTGATTTTGTGTCTTCAATGTCATCAAAAGACTTTATTTCAAATAAAAAGCAAAACTTACATAATATTAAGTAAATAGTTACTTGAATTAAATAGATGAAGAACAGTCGTGCTCAAAAGTAGACTACCACATCCATTTTATTCTCCGTCATCTATGAAATATCAAGAAAAGCAAAAGATAACTTCAAAATAAACAGCTTGACCTTCTCTATGAGGTTATGGAGACCATTTATACTGGGTACAGACTTGGGATGAGTTTTCTCATCATGTTTCAGAATATCTACTGGGATAGTCTACGCAAAGTTTTAATTTAAAATAAATTATCCCTAAAGTAGGAAATTAGGTGGGAAATTAGGTATGGGCAGAAAAAAATGCATTCCTTTTCTGTGCTTAACAATAAAGAAGAACTAGGCTACTATCATCTAAACAGATCTTTATGTGATAAATAAAAAATATTATAAAAATAGCTGAGCCATTAATACCTGTTGACTGTAAATGAACAATCAGCTGTAATTCAGAAATAGAGAAAACACTACTGAAGGTAGAGCCATAAAATAACAACCATAATGTTAGTTGGAAAGGTGATGTTTTCCTCTACCTTTTATCCAGAGCCCCAAAGCAAGAATGCCAAGGATGATACCATTTTGTTTTGAGATTCTAGGAACCTGATTTCATTGGAGATAAAGTGACACATGTAACTCTCTTCTCTCTGTCCTGCATTAGATTGGCAGAATACGAAATATTTTAAACATTCAATAGAAAAAAATTCTGGAAGGATAAAGCCTTTTTCTTTTTATCCCAGAGTGCTGAGAAATCCTCAAAGAGATGAAATCTGTTTCTGGAAGTGCTCCAGGATGAGGCAAGCAAATAACACGACCAATTCCATGGAATTGTCATCCAACATCCTTCACACGAAGAAAACTACTTCTCAAACTATTTCTGCTGTGAATTGCCTGAGTATTTGCCACGTAGCACTGAAATTGACTAGTAATTTTCTTGGAGTGGATATTATGATACACAGATTATCAGCAGTATTTAAAATGTTTGGCGAGTGCTCTCAAGAGGTTGGAGAATTAAATGAGCTGGTTCCTAATTATTTACTGAGACTTGGAATATCAGGTTGCTGAGGGGCATGCATTTCAAGACTCATCACTGATTGTCATAATTTGGACCTAGGAGATCCCGGAGTACTGTTGATACCTACCATTCCTTTCCGTGAGAGTCAAACTTACCTTGCATTGTCTTCGTCCAGCGATTTCCCCCCATGAATGAACAAATTACTTACCCCACTATTGCATCACACGTTATTGTGAAAACGGTAATTGAAACCGAGTGTGTAGCTTCCAGTGATGGAAAATTCCCCCAAGCCTCATGCATGTCCCCAGTGCACATTCTGGATAGTTGAGGAGAATTTTCCAAAGGCGGGGAGGGAACAGATACATCTCAAACTCACAGACTTTTCTCAGAAACAAAAGAGAAGTTTACAGGCATTGCTTGGAAATGCAGAGCTCCTATTCAGAAGCAGTGACTCTTCTGTAGGCTGATATCCTTTGATGTCTTTGAAAACCACTCCGCTCTTGTCTGTCCTCCCGCCGCTACGCAGGCACTCCCCTTTCCGCGGCTACGCCAGACCTCCAGAAACTGGCCATAAGTAGCAGCTTTCCTTTTCCTGGGTCGCCTGTCCTACGCCCAGGAAGAAAATGAAAACCCATTGCTTGTCTTTTCTGCCAGATTTTCTTTCGCACAAGATCCCGAATATTCTCTGAGTGCCTTGTCTTTAATGGTAAGTCTTCGGAAGTTCTGTAGGAGGAGTAAGATCAACTCATGTCTAGTCCTCATTAGTTTGAAGAGAGCTCTAAAATCTTAGCTCGTAGCTGACATTTCCAATCGCGCGTATTCCCAGCACCTTTCGGATTTTGTCCTGAGACGGAGACTGAAGCAAACGCAGGGCTCCTCCTCCTACTTTTTAGCCTGTAACGCCACCAGGCTTCAGAACTGAAAACCTGGGGTGGACTGCCCTTTCTTGCAGAAACTACCAAAATCTGTTTCGTTTGTTGTTTTTTTCTTTTTTCATGTTGTCTAGTGACAGAAGTCTCACTTCCTGATAGTTTTAATTACTTCTCCAATTTTTGATTTAGTTAATGCGAACAAAAACAATTGTTAGTATATGGTTTTATTATCATGATATCAGCTGTTCAATTTCCTTTGAGAGTAATCTCAGTTGGATTTCTTTCATTTTCGTCAGGCCCATCGTTTGGCCATGCATTCACTGAATTTATTAATTCATCGGCAGGTGTCTATTACACACAGAGTATATACTGACACTGTGAAAGGCATTGGGTATATAAAGCTGAGTAAAGCCTTGTGCCTACATCTCAGGAGGTAAGAGCCTAGAAGGGTGACACAGGGCGATTTGCGTAGGCACTATGAGGTACCAAAAAGGGGTATTTAATTAAGAACAAAAATGAGTGTATCAGGAAAGAGTCCCAGAGAAGATGAAGGTTGAGCTAAGCTGAATTTTACACTATCAATTCAAATACAAACCCATTGAAATGATTTTCTACTGCAGGCGAAGTATTTCTGATTTTGCAGGAAATTAGATTTTTCTTGAAGGGTGGCAACATCATGGCCTGTGTGGGATGCAGTCTTTCAGTCAGTCAGTCAACAGCACAGAGCCCTGTATGAAGTGCTGAGGGTGACAACTAAATATTAGGGATGGGCCTATTTTTCCACTTTCAATTTGGTTCACATATCTAATACCCAATTTAAAGAAGAGTCCTGCAGCTTGAGTGTGTGCATGTGTGAGTGGCTTATCTTGCTAACAATATATCTGTAGGTGATATTTTAAAGTAATGATTAAGAATATAGGCTTTATTCAGAAGAACAAGGACAAGTAAAATAAAATAAAATAAAATAAAAGAATATAGGCTTATGTCAGAAGGATTCATATTCGAGTCCCGGCTCTGCTACTTCATATATGTTATATAAAAGAAAATTATTTACCCTTTTCAAATCTCAGTTTCCTCAACTGAAAATATAATAGATATAATATTATCTACTTCATGAGGTTGTGAGAATTAAATAAAACTGTGTTTATGAAATGCTCAGCCCACTGTCTGAAACACCACCGCATTTCATAAACAATAACTATCATAAATGATGATACTCTGGAAGCAGGAACTTTTCTACACAGTTCTTTTTATTCCTACAAACAAATGGAAGTCTAAACGACTCCTACACTACAGTCTTTCATCTTACCCCTTTAACTCATTGGAAAATGCAGCATATTATTATTTATGTACAAATATAAAAACTTTACATATATCCTAAATTATGAGAGAGTTACCATCATATTTCTATGAATTTCCTATATATGCAAGCTGTTTGAAAAGATTTTATACGCATACTGACAGTACTTCTTCAATTCCTCATTTTCTCCTCAACCTTTCACAATTCCATGCTAAAATTGTTCTGGTCAGTATCGTTAGTTCACTTCCATATTGCCAAATCCAGGGAATATTTTTTATTCTTCATCTCACTGTAATTTCTGTCAACATTAAACACGATTTACTATTCCCTCCTTTAAATACTCTCTTCTCATTCCCGTGATAGTATGCTATTTTGAATTTTTTTCTCTCAGTGCCTCCCTTTCGAATCTCTTTAGGGACTCCTTATCTATCCTTTACATACCGAAGTTTCTTAATTGTGTTCCTCCTATAACTCTACACTCTCTTTCCTTGTTCTATCTTCTTTTTTATGTAATTTTAGTAGAGTAATGGCCACAGGCTATCTGTGACATAATGGCAAGATCTTTAACCTCTCTGACCCTAAGATTCTTGATCTGTAAAATGTATAATGAGCTTTTGATAGTAATAAAATAGCTAATCTCCTCAAGACTCGATTTCTTCCTCTGTAAAATTGGCAATAAATTCTTAGAAGAAGACAATTGGATCAAAGATATGGAGAGACATATTTAAAGATTTTTTTCCATACTGGTCTCGTGTCTACCTGGTTTGGTAGCCCTGCCATGAATCTACCTAATTCTTTTCTAGTAAGAAGTTTATCTTGAATGTCATACTCATGTTGAAGATACCCTGGCAAGTCTCAAAACTTGTTCCCTTTTCTACTATTGACAATGGAATGTTTCTCAAGGAACTACTATGACCTAAGTTTCTTGAGGAGCCCATCCATGGTATACTCTTCCAAGGTTCGGGATGCACCATCCATACTGTACTGTCATAATAAATTTCACATAATTTGCCAGTTTCCAGGGGATGCTTAATCTCCAAAGCATAAAAAGGAAGATCTTTAGGCTTCTGAAGTCCAGAGGCAGAAGTATCTGACACCTCCAACTCCCTCAACAACTTATCCAATTCGTCATGAAGTTTGGTGAATTTTCTCTCCAAACTATTATGACAATTATTACATTTCTATTTCATCCACTCACAACACTGTCACCCAGGATATCTTAATTTGCTCACTGAAATCTTAGAATAGTCTCTGTCTTTTTCATACTCCTTCCTCAGCCAATTCTCAAAGCAGTCAGACTGATTTTGTAAAAATCAAAGTAAGATTCTATTTCTCCTCTGCTGAAATCTCTGCAGTGACTTTTCACTGTTTTAATAATAAAATTCAAAATCCTCAACATGAACTAAAAGCAGCCCCTGCCTGCTTTTCTGGCTTCTGTTTTTTTTTTTTTTTTTTGGTCACACCTCTCCTTAATAAATGACTTCCATTCACACTGACCTTCTCTTTATTCTTCAGGCTTTCTAAGTTCCTTCTAGTCTACCTTTTTAAATGTAATGTTTTCTCTGTTGGTTAGCCTTTGCTTTTCCTTACATTATAGTTTAAATGTCAATTTTTCTCAGGGAGGTCTTCCCTGATCCCGCTAAAATGGCATGCATCTACATACATACACACACATGTTTGATACACTGTCTTTCCCAGGACACTGTAAGCACCATGAGAGCATGGTGTTTCATAGAATATAGTAATTCCTTAATAAAGATTTGTTGAATGACTAAATCTGATGAGACATTGATATTTTCTCCCAAAATAATAAATGAATTATCCATGCATAACGTGACAATCATGTGCTGAATACTATTTTTCAAAAAGAATATGAATTTTGGAATAAAAGGCAGATTGTCTTGAATGGAGCAGATTAATGTTCCCTCACTGGACTATTAATACATGGATAATAGGGACTCTTATTTATTCATTTTTATTCCCTCTCTTACTTCTTATCCCCATAGTTCAGTCTCAAACTTTGACACTACTGAGAAAAAAACCTGTGTTTTATTTACAGAAATCTAGCCCACAGAGATCTGATAAAGAATATCACTTTATTACTTCTGAACTTTTACTTACAAACTCATTTTTAACCCCATTTAGATTTTGCAGTAATCTATACCCTCTCATCTCCCTGTAGAGGTTTCAGTGTTTATCAACATTCATTTATTTAACAAAATTGTATTGAGAACCTACTCTATACCAGAAACTGAGATAGTCTCCAGGCAATACAAATTGTAAGCAAAACAAAACGCTATCCCTACCTTCAGGAAGCGTGGTCTGATGGGGAAGAAAGATTTTAATAAAATATTCCCACAAATGGATACAGGACTGCAATTTGGCTAAATACTACAAATAAGTAATCTATGGGCTGTATGAGAGCCTATAATGATAGATTTTTATCTAGTCAGAGTTGTCAAGAAAAACTTTCCGAATAGATACAAGGATAGATAGGAAAAGAAAGAAGAAAACAGCAATTCATGCAGAGGGAACAGCATGCACAGAATAGTGGATTTCTCTGAACACGTTAAGTCCTAACATACCCATACCACCCCCCCATCCCTCTAGATTTTTAGTGAAGACCAAATTTGTTCATAACTTCCTAGATCAGGGAATAGTACTTAGGACCAGAAGATACAAGCAGCTCCGTACAATGTGAATTTTCTACACAAATAGGAAAAACAGATGTCGTTAGGATCCAGACATTGTCCCCTCCCTCTGGCCCCCTTCTTTTTTTAATGGAGCTTTTCTGAGTCTCCTCCAAACACTGGAAAGAAATACGGTGCCAGGATGTATTAAATTCAGAAAGGTCTTTATTCTCATTCCAAAGCTTGTTGCAACTAATGTCAATCGAGAAGACTGGCTACCACTCTCGTCCGCACAGGTAGACGTATTTGTTGGAGCAGACGCGCAGTTTCGGAGGCGGTTAGTTCCCATCTCCCAAATCTCATTTCCGGAAGGGAGAAAGCCGGTCCTATAAACAGTGACTCCGAGACCCCTGAGCGGTCTACCAGCCTCGCTTCCGCTTCCTCCTGGGAGGACTGCTTTTGCGGGTGGTACCGGAGCTCTCCACAGGTACTTCCGGCTGCTTCGGTCTGAAAGTGAAGTTAGCTGACTGTTCGGCTTCCTGCACACAACAGGAACCGAGCGGCCAGCTGACAGTTAAGTTTAGCTGCTCTTTTTATTGAACGAATTGAAACAGTTTTGAAACCTATTCTGCGAGAGGCTGAGAAAAATTGCGGTTGCCGAAGCTGTTTTGAAATGCGCTCGGCTTCCGGCTTCTGACTTCTGGCTTCCGCAAGGGGCGGCGCTGTTTCTTGTATAGGCAAATCCGAACTGAAAGGGGATGGAGGGGAGGGAAAGGGGCTTGTGAAAATTTTATTTTAATATTTTCCCTCTTTAGGCTGGAACATTTGTTTTCTTCCGAACTTTGGCAAATTCCCAGGATGAGATCGCTACCACTATTTTGCAGTGTTCTCTTCAGCTGCTCTCAATATTCTCGCTTGCAGGAACCACAGCGCTTTGATAAATGTTTAAAAAGCAAAAAAAGCTACATAGATAATATTAAACTTCAAGTGATATAAAGATCGTTTTGAAATGCATGCATTTGAAAAATCGAGCCCTGCTTCCTTATGTAAAGTGTAAGTTGAAGCAGTTTTCTGAATGAAATTAAAATGCTCTGAGTTGGGAAGTTACACAACTCAGTTAACTTGTTTCTATACGTGACTTTACAAGGGCAGATTTGTAGCCATATACGTGTGTTGATTGTGCTAGTTACATCTAAAAGAGTATGAATTCTGGTTTCT
Organism: Avahi laniger; assembly: GCA_963575035.1. Taxonomy (NCBI): domain Eukaryota; kingdom Metazoa; phylum Chordata; class Mammalia; order Primates; family Indriidae; genus Avahi; species Avahi laniger. Next base: position 13,289 of record CAUYSK010125423.1, read on the forward strand.
GAAGTGAAAGTATTATATGTGAGTATTTCATGTGATACCGAGGAGCAAAGTAAAAAATTAGATATTAAGGACAGGTGTGTTCGTCGTTGCACAGGCAAAGGTTGGAGAGAAGAATAAGAAAGTAAATCCGGGTAGGTGGAACAGACAGGCCGGGACATTCGGGAAGAATTATTCAGAAACTGGTTCAGGTTTTTAACAAAAAACTTTCAATAAGCTGTACTTGCCAAACTGCTGGCACAGAAAATTATTTTACTGAATATAGTGATTGTTTAGTTTACATAGCTAAAGCAAATGGTTCTTTTCCCTTTCCTCATATTTTCATTCTCTTTTGCATTTTCTCTGCCTCTCCTAATTTTCCTGATGCTTTGAGTTTTTTCCATTTTCAACATAGAATAGGATCAGGTGGCTGACCAGTGAATATCACCATATACACTGGAAAACTGAATTATTAAGATTTAAAAAAAAGAGACAATATTCCCCTAAATTATACACCAGTAACATCACAATCAGGAGGTGATTTAGAAAGTAGGACAGTTTTTACATGCTAAAATATTAGTGTGTGTATGTTTGTTGATATTGGTGGTGTTCAATAAAAAAGAGAATAGAGCTATTATTTAACTATATAAATCAACACAAGTGGGAATTCAAGTTATTTAGTGAATACTAAGTGCAGAGTAGTATAGTAGAGTAAAAATTATTAATTTAACACTGAAGTTAAAAGATTAAGTATTTCTGAATAGGTGCAATCCACTAGGTAAATCGAAAAATGATTTTTATATCATTTTTTGGATATGAGATATCCGAAAAGAGAAAAGTCTAGATTCACATAGAATAGCACTTTAAAAATTAACAACTACTTAAAATAAATGCAGAATCATCTTTTTGCCCCTGGTGCGTGTGAGTGTGTATTTGTTGTTGTTGTTAACATGATGGATTGTCTGAAAGCTCCACTTCTCTCTCCTAATTAAACATAATCAGAAAGTGAAGTATCCCAAGAATGGAAAAACATGTGAAGTATCCCACATGTACTCCCCATCAAACTGGTATTAACTGATCAACACTTAAGTGCACCCATAGTGATAACATTCATCGGGTGTCAGGCAGGTGGGAGGGGGAAAGAGAGGATGGGTATATACACAGCTAATGTATGCAGTGAGCACAGTCTAAGGGATGGACATGCTTGAAGCTCTGACTTGGGTGGGGCAAAGGCAATATACATAACCTAAACATTTGTACCCCCATAATATGCCAAAATAAAAAAAATAAATGAATAAATAATAATAAAAATACCTATGGACAGCCAGGAAAAATAAGATAACTAAAAAACATGTTTTGGGAAATGATTCCCTAAATTGTTCAGAGAAAAAGCATGTAAATGTCACTGTATATTCTATATTTTTGGAGAGTGTTTTGAAAAGTTTTTTCATTCTTTATATGACCAAAGGTATGGGTACCGTATGTGTGTGTGTGTGTGTGTGTGTGTGTGTGTGTTTGTACACAAGCACACATGCAATTGGACATGTATTTATCCTTTCCGCTACAATAAAAGGTATGGAAATCTGGACAACCTGGGTTCCGTGCCTAGTTTCTTCTACCTGCAGTGACCTTAGGAAGCCCTTCTACTTTGTGCTCTCAACTCAGAGGTGCTCTGGTGAAGCCTAATGTGCTGAAAATATCTAGAATGGAAATCATTGCTCACATATTTTATCTCATGCTAAAATCTAAATCATGCATACTGTATCACTTTGACACGGTTTGGTGCATTTCTCAAGATCCCTCCTCACCCTTCACTTCTCATGAGATTAGCCATAAATTTTGACAGTAGGAAAACTACTGGCTCAACTACCTCCTGTAATGAGAAAATAAATACTTGGTACTAGAAACTTTTCTACATCAAAGATGGATTTGACAAGTTCTGCATATTTACTTAAGAAGAGGAGGGATTTCTATCATTTGATCATCTATATTATCAGTTCAGTTCCTAAGAGAACAGACTTTCCAAGGAAAGTCAGATAATATGTTTATGTTAGGTTATATATGTTGACATGTCAGAATATAATAAGTTTAGACCATGGTTTCTGAACACTAGCACTGTTGACATTTTGGGCCAGATTATTCTAATTCTTTGTGTGGGGTGGGGGGCAGGGGAATCTGACTGTTCTATATACTGTAGGATCCCTGGCCTCTCCCCACTAGATTCCAGTAACACCCTCCCACCCCTCACCCTTCTCCCCCATTTTGACAACCAAAAATGTTTTCAGACATTGCCCAGTATCCCCACAGGGGCAAAATTATTGCCCCCTCCCCAAGAGCTACTGAGCATACAATGAGTTGTGAAGCCAGTGTATGTGCTTTCCAAGCATGCCTTTAAAAAGCTTTCTACGTGCAGTTAGAATCTCTGTAGTAACTATGGTCTCAACTACTCAGCATGTTGACGAAATGCCACTGCATTGTGTGTTACCCAAAGGAGGAAAAATGTGATTTATCTTGGCCTAAAAAAATTTTGTCACACTGATTTTTATTTCCTTTTTAAATGGAGAGGGAGAGGAGAGAGAACTTTTGGATTTTGACCAAATAGTTACTTACATCCAAAATTCCTCCAAGAAATGCAGTCATGGTTTCTTTTTACTTCTCAGAATGAATGAGCTCTTAGAGGACCTCCCTTTACATTTTCCTAAGGATTCAAAACAATTATTAGAACTTTAGAATTTATGTAAATTTTAATAAGGCCTGATTTTCAAACCCCTGAGTACACAAAATGCCCAAATTTTAGAATCTTCAAATAAAGATCTTAGTTTCTCACTTGATTTATTTTATGTATTAATAAATACTTACTATGAAAATTACTCATAAGGTTTGATGATGGTGTTTATTTAAAATGTTTAACCCAAAATGCCATTAAAGGATTACTGGAATACCTTATCATTGCTACTAATATGGCTTCTCATTACTAATAATATATTTTTCCTGCAGTGTAAAAAAAAAGTAATTTTGATTAAACAGACAGGAGTATTGAAAATTAAATTTTTTCTAATTGACAAATTATTTTTAACTTGAAAGTAATTTTATACACTTACTTTCAAATTGTAATTGTAAATTATTTTTCAAACAGAACACCAAATCTTTTGAAGACATTAGTGCCTGTTTAAAACATACTTATTAAAAGGTATAGTCTGTGGGACTTTTGCTACAATTCAGTAGAAGATAGGATCTTTCTTTCTTGACTTTCACCTCATATAAAATTTGTTGCCAAAATTTTAATTAAAAAGGGGGCTCTTTGGTATGGCTGTGTGTCACAAGGTTATATCTAATCTACTAGTTCAAGTATTTATACTATTGGCTGCTTATGGTGGGCATTTTTGGTTATCTGTTTTTTTTTTTTATTCACAGGTAAATTTTAACATTCAAAGGATTTCTATTTTTTTAGGGCAAAACTTTTTATTTTTCTTATAGTGATAGTTGATATTTACCCATTTGTATCATAATGCAAGTTTTCTCTTTGGCTGGCAGAAAATCTAAATGGAGAATATTTGGGACAGACATCCTGACTCCTACCTCATATTTATTCTAATGAATCCCTGAGTTATTCTACCAGATCAATATTTCTTTTCTTACAGCTTCATTGAGATATAATTGACAAATAAAAATTGTATATACGTCAGGTGTACAATGTGATGTTTTGATCTATCTATACATTACCACAAACTAATTAACATGTCTGTCACCTCACATAGTTATACCATTTTGTATGTGTGTGGTGAGAACAATTAAAATCTACTCCCTTTGCAAATTTTAAGTGTACGATACAGTATTATGAACTATAGTCACCGTGCTGTGCATTAGATCTCCAGAACTTACTCGTCCTTTATAACTGAAAGTTTGTAACCTTTGACCAACATCTTCCCACTCCCCTCGTCCCTCCCAGCCCCCTGTAACTACTATTCTACTCTGCTCCCGTGAGCTTGACTTTTTTAGATTCCGCATATAAGTGAGATCATACAGTATTTGTCTGTCTGTGACTGAGTTATTTCACATAGCATGTCCTCTAGGTTCATGCATATTTCCACAGATGACAGGATTTCTTTTTTACGGCTAAATAATATTCCATTGTATATATGTAACACAATTTCTTGTTTAAATTTTTTTTTTTTTTTTTTGAGACAGAGTCTCACGGTGTTGCCCGGGCTAGAGTGCCGTGGCGTCATCTTAGCTCACAGCAACCTCAAACTCCTGGGCTCAAGCAATCCTCCTGCCTCAGCCTCATGAGTAACTGGGACTACAGGCATGTGCCACCATGCCCGGCTAGTTTTTTGTTTTTTTCTATATATTTTTAGTTGTCCAATTAATTTCTTTCTATTTTTAGTAGAGACGGGGTCTCGCTCTTGCTCAGGCTGGTTTCGAACTCCTGAGCTCAAACAATCCGCCCGCCTCGGCCTCCCAGAGTAAGTTTTTTTGTTGATACATA
>CAUYSK010125424.1:0-56277 GCA_963575035.1 Avahi laniger
AACTAAAAATAAAAAAAATTAGCTGGGCATGGTGGCGCATGTCTGTAGTCCCAGCTACTTGGCAGGCTGAGGCAGGAGGATCGCTTGAGCCCAGGAGTTTGAGGTTGCTGTGAGCTAGGCTGACGCCACAGCACTCTAGCCCGGGCAATAGAGTGAGACTCTGTCTCAAAAAAAAAAAAAAAGAAGATGGAATAAGAACTTAGGCCAAGACCACTGGGCCATTTAGTGCAAGGGTAAATTACACCTAACCTACAAGTATATACAAAGGACCAAACAAGACCGGCAATAGCTAATGTTTACTAAGCCCTTAATATAGACACTGTGCGAAGCACTATTAGAATCCTAGTAGAATTTCCATTTTACGATTAAGAAAACTGAAGGTCATAGACATTAATAAACTAGCATAAAGTCAAAGGGCTGTGTTGGAGTTGTCTGATTTCAAAGACTACGTTCTTAGTCCCTGAGCTCTGTTCCCTGTTTATCAAATTGATCAAGTACCTAGAAACTCAGTTCTCCCCTACAACCCATTTCTCAATAGCGCTGAAGAGATCACTGAAACCCAGTGCAGGTCATACAGCAGCTGCTGGAGATTTTGATGTTTTTGAGTCAATCTATCATGAAATTACAGCCCCCACACCTTAACAGTTTGAAGAAATGGGGGGAAAGAGCAAAACCAAGTATGCACATTAGGAATGACAGCACAGTTTTTGATGCTAAGTTCCAGCTTTGGCAAATTCTTGCTGCAAGAACCTGATGAAATCACTTCTCCAAGCCTGTTTCCTCATATGTACAATGAGACTGGTGCCACCCGACCTCTGGGGTCACCGTGAGAAGCACAGAGCTCAGTCTCTGACACACAGTAAGGGCCCAATAAACATTGGCTATTACAGCTATCACCTCCATAATTGTCATTGTGCCATGCAGTTATGGCCAGGGCCACCTGGCCTCTGCACCTGGCTGTGGCGGGTTTCCTAATGAGGAGTCCCAAGTATAGAGAATGGCCTTTGTGGTCCCTCTTTCGCTTTGCGTGACTTCTCCAGAAGAAAAAGGGGGCAGATGAAGGTCCCCACAAGGTTGAGACGAGGTGTAGGAGAGCATAATTTGACATTTTGAGAGCCCAGTAGTCTTTCTGATGATGGCCGAGACGGGCAGCTATGTCAGGACCCACAGTGGAAAGGGGATCAAGGACTGTGTTGGGGACACAGCAAGAACCCAATCAGCCTTAGCCTGGCAAGTCCAGGACCTGGGAGGGATATTTACTCACCTTCCTTCCTGACAGACCATCCCACGCATAGAAACTTCACGATATACCGCTAGGCCTCCGGGATGGGGAATGAGAAGATGCAGAAGAAACCCAAGACCTAAGACATCCTCTTTTTGGAAAAGATTCAGCAGAATGCAGTTTATCAGCACATGCCGGTGTGCATCAGAATTACCTTGCTTATCGAAAAGGCATTTTATCTGGTGTCCTTCCATTTCCTCGAAACTGACCAAAAACTAGAATGAAGGACCAAAGGTCTTGGGATACCCTTCCTGAGCAGTCAGAGGAAGGATTACGAAGTCCATGCACTAAAGCCAATGTACTTTAGCTGCAGGGCAGACCCTAAAGCCCTCTCTCAGTGACTACCTAGTTTTCCTTTAGACACAGTTTTATACAATGTGGCTGATTTCTTAGTGCATTGCACATCAGAAGTTACAAACTTGAAGTGACCAGGGAGGTCAGCTGAGAGGCTGGCACATTAAAGGCAGTAAAGAGTGAAGGCTGGCAGCCTGGCCACAGGGAAGACAACACAAACTCTGAACAGCAATCAAAAGAACCAAAAGGACAGTGGCTGGGGCCGCGCAGTGTGGTGCAAACAGCTGTCCACAGCCTCACAGACCAGAAGGCACCACTTCTCTGACATGAGACCTGGGCACAAATATTTTGGCTCTCTTGGGATGACTCAGGATGTTAGGAATGGCCAGATGACATACTTTGGCTTATGAAATGTGAACAGAAATAATGAGCGTCTCTTCTGGGCAGAAGCTTTCAGAGCCAGTAGGAGCTTCCTCACGCTTTCTTCTGGCTCCACCATGGTAACCAGCAACACTTTGAGACAGTGGCGACTCCACCAGCCTGGGTCCCAGAGGATAAACATGACCAGAGCAGAGCCTACAACTGACCCACGAGGACAAGTAGCATGGGCAAGAAATGAATTTTTGTTGCTTTTTGGGGTTATTACCACCATATAATCTAGTCTGATCTGGCTGGAACATCCCGAAATGTTAAATGAAGTCAGTTCACTTTGATTAAAAAGTATGTGTTAACTTTTTGGAAAATTACCATCCACAATAGTTAATATTATACTTTGTGGCTTGAAGGATAATTTTTAATTACGTGGAAAGTTCACCTGCTCCAATGTTGCTGGGTAAATGAGTCATTACCAGCTCATAACTGAACGGAGGAAAGGGATCCAGTTTCTGAACTACTGTCTTCTTTAAGGAGGCTCCAGGTCTCCTTATTCAGTGGTTTATAAAATATACCTGCATTGGCTGGGCACAGTGGCTAACATTTATAATCCCAGCACTTTAGGATGTTGAGTCAGGAAGATCACTTGAGGCCAGGAGTTCAAGACCAGCCTGGGCAACATAGTGAGACTCCGTCTGTACAAAAAATAAGAAAAAGTAGCCAGGCATGATGGCATGCCCCTTTAGTTCCAGCTACTTGGGAGGCTGAGGCCAAAGGATCACTTGAGCTTGGGAGTTCAAGGTTGCAGCGAGCTATGATCATCCCACTGTACTCCAACCTGGGTGACAGAGCAAGACTCTATATCAAAAATAAATAAATAAATAATACCTGCATTATTTATGGGGCTAAGGTAGAAGTTGGGTCTTAGATGCTACTGCTACCAAAACTGGCCCCTCATCATTTCTAGAACTGGCCCAAGGGTGGCACACATTCAGGGCTGGATCTGTGAGTGCTGGAGGCTCTGGTCCCCATGTGGGGATTGGAAGGCCCCATTATATATCTGTACGTGCTCTCATAGAAGGAAATCTGTGATGTGTTCTTGAGTAAAAGAGTAAGCCAACAACTTCAGAACTACAGTCTTTTTAAGCATACGTGGCACATTTACAACACTGACCTCACACTGGGCCAATAAGCAAGTTTCAACAAATCTCAAAGAATGGAAACCATATGGGTCATTTTCTCTGACCACAAAGCAATTAAGCTAGAAAATAATAACTATAAGATAACTAGAAAAACCTCATGTTTGGGAAGTAGGAAACATACTTTTAAAAAACCCATGGGTTGTACATCCTCTCATTTAATCCTCATAACTATTCATAGGCAGACCCTCATTTTAGAAATGCAGGAACTGAGATTAAAAAGAGAATACAATTTGCTCAAATTTACCCAGTTGGCAGTAGTGGAGCCAGGACTGAAAACCAGGCTATATAACTCTAGAGTTCAGGGCTTTAATGGTATCTTTCTTATGCTCCACATCATGCAATTCATAGATCCTCCCATAGTCCACAGCCTCAGTTGGACCTGGTGTTTGACCTTTTAGAAAGACCGGCTGTTGAGAGGTGGAGATCCAGTCCCAGCCTGCTTTGGTGGCCCTGATCTTGGACCTGTGGTGTAGAGATGCATTTCCCTTTTGCTCTTGCCTTCTCTGGGGTCCCCTACATGGACTGAGGGGAGGGGAGGGGAGGGAGCGAGGAGGGGAGTTTCAGGATAATGTTCCCAAACAGCTTTGAACTAGATCCCTTGGAAGACTTCCTTTCCTTTCCAACTTTTTGTCCACATGGGCCCAAGTGGTACATGAACATTGAAAGACAGAAGGAAAAGTCACTTCGAGACGGCTCCCCATCTTGTTCTAATGCAGATTTAATAGACAGAATATTCCAACATAACATTAGGCAAACATAAGTATTAATAGCATTCATATTATAAATGCAACAGAATGGAAATCCGGTCTGTATCCTGACTTAAATTTGGGATGAGGGTGAGTCAGAAAACAACTAAAACACCCTGATTCTGAGCAAGTTGGAGGTTCCTAGTATCTGAGGTAAGAGGCAAGACCAAGGTGTTCCTAGACCTCTCTAGGGGCGGCCTCCTGCGTTTTAGCTGACCAAATTACCTCCCTCTTGTAGCAAGGGCCTGTACACAAGGCTGTTTGACACTGTTATTCTGTCTTCCCCACCTTAACCTACTTGTGTCGTTGCCTATCAAGGTACATTTTTAGCAAAGCCCCAAAGACATCCAGAGCATCTGAGGTACCCCTCTGTACCCCGGCTTCTCTCTCTGTGCTGCGAAACATGCTGTCTGGCCCCTGTGGGCTCACAACTTAGTACTCACTAAGTGGCACTGTGTTTCATGTGATTGGAAGACTTGAAAATAAATAGAAAATCTGATAATGGTCCACATCCTGGAGAGCCACCTAAGGTGCTCACACTTCCCCAAGCGGCCCTGGGGAGGCAGAAGGTGGAGAGGTGGGGAGAGACAGTGTCAGCCGGGCTAAAGTCCCTGAAGGTTGGGATTTTCGCTCCGTCCTCTGGCTCCATCTCTTCCACTGAAGAGGCACCGCTGGTCTGAAGTGAGGGCGTGGGCTCGCTCAACATGCTGGCTTCACAGGGCTGGCTCTGCCCCATTGCTAGTTCCCCATACCCTCAGGCTCAAGTCCCAGAAAGTCAGTCCACCAATCAGTAAGTGATCCTAGTTCTAAGCGATCCTAGTTTAAGATCAACAAGTCCAAGATCAAAGTACCCAGTTATCCAATCAGCAGTGTGATTATATCCTCTTAATCTGTGAAAAAGTATCACGTTGACCGCGCCCTGATAGCAAGTTTGGGGTGCCCCTGGGCAGTCCCCAGATGGAAACTCAGCTCAAGTGACCTTTTGCAAATGGCCAGCTGTGCCTACAGGCTGGACAGATGATGTGGGGCCCCTGGTGTGAGTGACGGTCCAATGCCTTCAATGAGATTGTTCCATTGATCATAGTTCTCTTGCAGGTCTGAATGGGAAAAAAACAGAAAAATTAGACAAATCATTGTAAGGTTAGGTCAAAGAGTAGCTATCAGGGATTTAGTGGGTCACCTAGAGAGAGGAGCACCTGCAATACCAAAAGGACTGGTTATGGGTGGTTTTGATGGTGGTGGCAGTAATGACAACTACTATTTATCCAGTGCCTTTATACATGTGCTTTATACTATAAATGACTGACTTAATCCATAACAACTCAGTAATGATAACAATAACAGATTGTTGTGTTCAATAACACAATTATTGAAAGAGAATTAATTCTAGGGATTGTGCTAGATGCTTTACATTCATGGTTTTGTTTAATTATCACAATATCCCTATGAGCTAAGTACTATTACTGGCTCTATTTTATAGTTGAGGAAACTGAGGCTCAGGGAAGCTACTTGGGTCATGACAGCTGGTAAGCAGTAATGACGAAATCAAACACAGGTCAGAAAGGCAGAGAAAATGAAAAGTCTACTTGGAGGATCAAGGAGGTTGCTAAGCAAGACGAGGACCCTGGTACCCCAGCCAGTGGATACGAATCCAGTGCCACCTTGGTGAAGGGAAGAAGCAACAAGGTGGCACCATCGTGAAGCAGCATAACACCAGATATGACTCAAGAGGCGACCCTGGCATCATGGGCAGATGGGTCTAATTAGGTGGCAGGAACAGGCAGAAAGGGTCTAAGACCTTGGGCCGAGAGAGTAGGGCACAGCTAAGCAGTCAAATGGTGTCCTTCCTCAGAACCAACAGACCCTGGGACAGAAAGCAGGGACCACTCTCATTCACCTTTAGGTCCCCAGTGCCCTGACAGGAACCTGGCATGGGAAAGGTCCTCGACACATAAGTACTAGAGAGTCATTAATTCAAAAAATATTGGCTACACCCACTATGTGCCACACTCTGTTCTTGGAGCTAAAAATATATCCACGAACAAAACAGAAACCCTTATCCTCAGAGAGCTCGTAGTCCAGTGGGCAGAGACAGACAATAAACATGAGAAACTATGCAGGATGTGAAAAGGGGATACGTGCTAAGGAAAAAAGAAATAAGAGTCGGATAAGGGAAGTGGTGGTGGTGGCTGGGTGTGGGGTGAAGGGAGGAAAGGAGTATAATTTTTGAAAAGGGTGGTCAGCTGGACAGGGTGGCTCACACCTATAATCCCGGTACTTCGTGAGGCAGAGATGGGAGGACTGCTTGAGGCCAGGAGTTCAAGATCATCTTAGGCAACATAGAGAGACCTTGTCTCTACAAAAAATAAAAAAATTATCCGGGCGTGGTGGTGCATGCGACAGTCCTAGCTACTCAGGAGGCTGAGGCAGGAGGATCACTTGAGCCCATGAGTTCAAGGCTGCAGTGAGCTATGATCGTGCCAGCCTGGGTGACAGAGTGAGACTCTGTCTATAAAAAATAAATGAATAAATAAAAAGGAGGGTCACGGTGTGCTTCACTGAGAAGGTGAGATTTGAGCCAAGACTTGAAGGAAGTGGGAGGGAGCCATGTGACTATCTGGGAGGAATGTTGCAGGCCGAGGCAGCAGCGTGCCTGGAGCACTGGAGCTCACCTGGTGACAGTGAGGTGAGCCAAGGGAAGAACAGTGGGAAAGGAGGCCAGAAGGGTCTGAAGGGCCACATCACGTAGGACAATGGACTCTGGCTTTGACTCTCAAGGAAACTGGGAGCTACTGGAGAATTGTGAGCAGAGGAGTGACAAGATCTGACTTAACTTCCTAAAAAGATTACTCTGGCTGCTCTATTAAGAAAATACCATTGGAGGAGGTGAGAGGGGTGGCAGCTGGGAGACGAGTTAGCAAACTATTGCAGTAATTTGGGTGAGAGATGACTCAGACAGGATGGTGGCTGTGGGGGTGGTGACAAGTAATTAGATTCCATAATTTTTTTGTTTTTTTTGGTGGTTTTTTTGAGATAGGATCTCACTCTCTCACCTAGGCTGGAGTGCAGTACAACCTCATAATAGCTCAGGGCAACCCCAAACTCCCGGGCTCAAGCGATCCTCCCACCTCAGCCTCCTAGGTAGCTGGGACTACAGGTGTGCATCACCATGCCTGGCTAATTAAAAAAAAAAAATTTTTTTTTTTTTTATAGGGACAGAGTCTCACTATTTTGCCCAGGCTGGTCTCAAACTTCTGGCCTCAAACAATCCTCCTGCCTCAGTCTCCCAAAGTGCTGGGATTACAGGCATGAGCTATCATGTCCAGTCTTAGATTTCATATGTGTTCTGAAGGCAGAGCCAATAGGCTTGTCTGAAGGAATGGATGGGCAGTGTGGGAGAAGAGACAAGGGTGAAGACTGACCTGAGTACCTGGAAGGATGGCGTTGCTATCAACTAAGCAGGGAAAGAATGCAATAGAATTGGTTTCATTTGCAATGTCTGTATTAGGTGTCCTGGTAGAGACGCTGAGTAGGTAGCAGAGGGTTAGATAAAGCTGATGTTGGTGGCATTCGATCCAGGAAAAGAGGTCCAAACACTGAGCCCCGGAAGGAGCAAAGCAGATGGAAGAGGAACAGGCATGGAGGCGGGGGAAAATCCCGTGCGGTGTCTGGGAAGAGAAGACGGGGACTCCCAGAGGACGGCGTTGGCAACTCCGTCAGAAGCTGCTGCGGGTGCCAGGAAGATGAGCGCCGAGAGCTGACTGTGGGAGCTGGCGTGGTGAGGGGCTCCAGAGACCCGACGGTGCAGCTTGGATGGAGAGCAGCGGGCGAAAGGCTGACTGGCGGGGAGCGAGAGAGAACGGGAAGAGAGGGGTTAGAAAGAGTGAAGAGACATTCCTTTGGGCAGCTTTGCTGTGTCGGGAACACCGAAAGGAGGGAACACTGAGGTCAAGAGAGATTTTTTTTTTAAGATAAGAGAAACTTCAGCATGAAATGAGCCAGTAGAGAGGGAAGAACTGATGATCTAAAGTGAAGAGGAAAAATCGCTGGCGCAGTCACCTCAGGCAGAAAGAGGATGGATGGTGTGCAGGGGCGGGTCCCGGTCAAACTGCAGGGAAAGGGAGACGTGGTGCTGGGAATCTGAGGAAGTGCTGGTGGCTTCCATCTTCTCAGTAAAATGGGAGGCAAAGTTAACCAGCGGAGAGACGGGATAAGGGAAGAGGTGTTAGAGGTTTGAGGAGAGAGGAGAAGGTGTGAAACGGTTTTCTAGGAGACTGGAGAGAAGATGCGTAGGTGGAGACAGGAGCCGCATGTAGTTAATATTAAGCAAACACCAATGTTAACAGAAGATACTATCCCTGTATCAGCAGAACAAGCGCTCTAAGAGGAGTAGAGGTTCAGCTGAGCCACCCACAGCCTATTTTAGTTTCCCATGTGACAATATATTATGTAGCCACCAAAAAGCTTTTCTCTCTTTTTAAAGCTAATTATGGGCCAGGTGCAGTGGCTCACACCTGTAATTCTAGCACTCGGGAGGCCGAGGCGGGAGAATTGCTTGAGCTCAGGAGTTTAAGACCAGCCTGAGCAAGAGTGAGATCCTGTCTCGACCAAAAATAGAAAAATTAGCTGGACACAGTGGCGCCCACCTGTAGCACCAACTACTTGGGAGGCTGAAGCAGAGGGATCCCTTGAGTCCAGGAGTTTGAGTTTGCAGCGACCTATAATGATGCTACAGCACTCTACCCAGGGTGGCGGAGCAAGACTCTTTCTAAAAAATTAATAAATAAAATAAAATAAGAAATGAAGCTAATTATTGCTGGGTGTGGTGGCTCATGCCTGTAATTCCAGACCTTTGGAAGGCTGAGGCAGGAAGATGGCTTCAGGCCAGGAGTTTCAGACCAGCCTGGGTAATACAGCAAGACCCTGTCTCTACAAAAAATTTAAAAAAATAATTAGCCGGTATGGTGGTGCACGCCTGTAGTCCCAGCTACTCAGGAGACTGAGGCAGGGGGATCATTTGAGCTCAGAGTTTGAGGCTGCAGTGAGCTATGATTGTGCCACTGCACTCCAGCCTGGGTAACAGAGCGAAACCTGCCTCTTAAAAAAAAAAAAAAAAAAAAGCTAATTAGGCCTTTTTTCAGACTATCTTATCTCTTATCTAACCTGGCTTACTGTAAGAGCCTCCTACCTGAGCTCTCTGCCTCTTGCTTGCCTCCACATGTAGCCGGACTGCAAATACAAGCCTAATCGTGACGTTCTCCTGTTTAGAATCCACCAAGGCCTCCTTATAGCCATGGAATAAAATTCAAACTTACTTTAGCAAATACATGGGCTTCTACAGCTGGCTTTTCCACTTCTCTGTCTTTCAACAACTTACTATCCTGAGCTCCAGATATAGCAAACAGTTTCCCAAAACTGACCAGGCCCTCTTGAGCCTTTGTGCCTTCTGTGGAGAAGAGCCTTGGCCCTTTCATGCTTGTGAACCCTCCTCATTCTTTTTTTTTTTTTAAAAAGAGTCTCACTCTGTTGTCCTGGCTAGAGTGCAGTGGCATCATCATAGATCACAGCAACCTCAAATTTCTGGGCTCAAGTGATTCTCCTGCCTCGGCCTCCCGAGTAGCTGGGACTACACATATGTGCTACTACGTCAGGCTAATTTCTCTATTTTTTACAGAGACCGGGTCTTACTTTTATTCATGCTGGTCTTGAACTCCTGGCCTCAAGCAATCCTCCCATCTCGACCTCCCAGAGTGCTACAATTATAGGCGTGAGCCACCACACCCAGCACATCTATTAAAATTAAAGGCAAGTGTTGTCTAGGAAGCCTCCTCTTTCCAGGCTCTTCTTCTCCTCCTGTCAGAGTGCCTGTCCTCTGTGTCTCCCTAAAACTGAGTGCATACTGTGGTCATGGAACTTATCACTGTGAATTGTCATCAGAGTCACCGACAGTACAGCACAGCAATTAAGCTCATGGGCTTTGGAACTGCACAGCTTGGGTTGCATATTGGCTTTGCTGCTTAATAACCAGACAACTCTGAACAAATTACCTAAATGTTCTCTCATCCAAGTACTAACCAGGCCCGATCCTGCTTAGCTTCCAAGATCAGACAAGATCGGGCACGTTCAGGGTGGTATGGCCATAGACAAATTACCTAAATTTTCTAAGCTTCAGTATCCTCATCCATAAAATGGAGTTAATAATAAGACTACCTACTGGAAAGGACTGTTTCTAGGATTACATATGATAATACATCTACAGTACTTAGCAGAAGGCTTGGCATAAAGTAAGTCTTCAACAATCTTCCTACAGTCTAAGTCTCTCCAACCTTCCATCTCCTCTTCTGCTGGTCTCTAGCAATCAATACTTTCGCTCATTAGGCACTGCTATTAAAGGAAGCCCAATCATGCTATCGTGGGCTCCCCTATCATCTTTAATCTTAAACTCTTACATGATGTGGAGCTCAGGAGGAAACAGGGAAAGCGGGCTGAGGACTATGTAGTCAGGTGCCATTAAAGTCTTTTTTTTGGGGGAGGGGGAGACAGAGTCTCACTCTGTTGCCCGGGCTAGAGTGATGTGGCATCAGCCTAGCTCACAGCAACCTCAAATTCCTGGGCTCAAGCGATCCTCCTGCCTCAGCCTCCCAAGTAGCTGGGACTATAGGCATGTGCCACCATGCCTGTCTAATTTTTTCTATATACATTTTTAGTTGTCCAGATAATTTCTTTCTATTTTTTTAGTAGAGATGGGGTCTCGCTCTTGCTCAGGATGGTCTCGTAACTCCTGACCTCGAGCGATCCTCCCGCCTCGGCCTCCCAGAGTGCTAGGATTATAGGCGTGAGCCACCGTGCCCAGCCCATTAAAGTCTTAAGACATGGATCCATTCCCCTCCTACCAAGTGAGAAGAAAGATGCTCCAAGGTCTCTATTGACCCTCAGGTCTCTAAATCCAAGCTGGAATAATGGCTCACGACGTGCAAGATGAAAGAAACATGTATAAATATAAAGATGCAAATTTAGGTTCAAAAAGTCAATACATTCATAATAGGACAGACATGTTTCAAAAGCAATCTCGAGCTGGACGTGGTGGTACCCCTGTAGTCCCAGCTCCCCAGGAGGCTGAGGTGGGAGGATCTCTCGCACCCAGGAGTTTGAAGCTGTAGTGAGCCATGACTGTGCCTGTGAATAGCTGCTGCACTCCAACCTGGGTAACACAGTGAGACCCTATCTTAAAAAAAAAAAAGGCAAACTCAATCCAAAACAAATTTGTCGTGTACTTGTGGGAAATGTGAACGCACTCAGGTTAGAAGTCTCATGTCCAGAGGACAGAGGTGACTGTCCCACCATACCAGGTACTCTACCCAGCATGTCATGTTCAAGTCAGGACACCACACTATGAAAGGAGCACCGACAAATGCTGCATCCAAAGGAAGGGGATGACAAATGGCCACACAGGGAACTGAACACGGAACACATGGAGGTACCATGGACATTTAGCCTAATGAACAGAAAACTCAGAGAGGACATCGTAGGGGACTTCACATATGTAAAGAGCTACCAGGTGCCCTGAGGCTTCTCTTGAGGGGTTAGCTCTTGAGGGGTTAACCAGGGAAAGTGGTGGGAGAGTTACAAAGTATCAGCTCTTGCTCTTAGGTTAGAGTTAGGTCAAACCTTAGACATTCCAGCAAGCCCAGCTCCCTTCTGATGGAAAGTGCCTGTGCACAGCACCTGCTGAGGGACCAGTCTCACGCAGATAATGCCAGCCTCCTCCATGCTCCCTGGGTTAGGAAGGGAGATCTGGTCAAGAGAGGTGGGCTATGGGCTGTGATGTGTTTCTGTAGGCAAAGATGGGCTGATACAATCAAATTGTCTCTCTTGGGAATCTGGTCTAGGAAATCCAAAAAGTATACGGCAACAAACAACGGGAGCTGAAGATGAAAGGAAGCCACAGCGTGGAGGGATCAAGCCGTGAGTGGTTCAAGCCAAGTGACGTCATGAGGAAGCAGAAACTGAATAAACAGATGCTATCTGCAAGAGAAAAGACAGAGCAGAAAGAAAACATGGAGACTGGAACAACAAGAAAGGGATATGTTGAGAGACAGAGGGACTGAGCCTGTGAGACAGACGGAGAGAAAGAGAAAGGCCAGTCCTGAAGGCCACCCTGCTTCCCTGGTTCCTATAACTCGGCGCTTCCCACCTAGTCTAGGTATACTCTGGAAACAAATGCCCCTTTCCTCTCGAGGGAAATTTGTGAACCTCCAGTCTTTGTAGCCAAAAAAGCTTAACTAGAATATTATCTCTCTTTTTTTTTTTTTTTAGATGGGGGTTTCACTATATTGCTCAAGCTGGTCTTTTTTTTTTTTTCACGACAGAGTCTCGCTCTGTTCCCCGGGCTAGAGTGCCGTGGCGTCAGCCTAGCTCATAGCAACCTCAAACTCTTGGGCTCAAGCGATCCTTCTGCCTCAGCCTCCTGAGTAGCTGGGACTACAGGCATGCGCCACCATTCCTGGTTAATTTTTTCTATATATTTTTAGTTGTCCAATTAATTTCTTTCTAATTTTAGTAGAGACAGGGTCTCGCTCTTGCTCAGGCTGGTCTCGAATTCCTGAGCTCAAACAATCTGCTCGCCTTGGCCTCCCAGAGTGCTAGGATTACAGGCATGAGCTACCACGCCCGGCCGCTCAAGCTGGTCTTGAACTCCTGGGCTCAAGTGATCTTCCTGCCTCAGCCTCCTGAGTAGCTAGGACTACAGGTATGTGCCACTGTGCCCGGCTAATAAAAAATCAACTCTTAAAACCATCCAAGTTTCCAGTGGTGGATAGGGCCTAATCGTGTGGCAGGGAAGGCAACAGAGGACATCTCCTTTGGGTGGAGGCTGGACCAGGGACCTCTGGAGGTCTTGCCCTTTAGCTAGTCTGTGGCTTATGATATTAGTCATAATCCTTCCACACTTTGTTTCTTTAAAACACTTCCATAATGTATCCCAGTATCATCATAACTTCCCCCACAATGCAGGTAAGATGAGTGATGAGTTTGGATTAGGACAGAGGTGGCGGAGTAGAGAGAGGTGAATGTTCCACGTACAGTGCAGAAACCAAGGTTTAGAGAGGTTAAATGACTAGGCCAAGGTCATTCGGCTGATAAGACAGAGTCAGGGTCTCCACACTTTCAATTAAGTGGTTTTTTTCTATAATTCTATGTAACTCCTCACTTAGGTTTTCCATTTGCCATAAACCTCCCGCGTCCCGGACCTGTCAGTGTAGACCACTGTGTTGTAGGGAAACCTACGGGACCCCACTGCTGCTCCATGGCCCTGCTTCTCCCCTTACCCAGGTGCTTCTGCAGGAAGGCCAGCATGGCCCGCACCACAACCTCCTGTCCTTTGTAGGGGTCCAGGCTCCCACGGTTCTGGGTGGAGAAGAATTTACCGATCAAGTTGCCAGTCACAAAAGCAAAGTCAGTTTGACTCCGATGAACAGAACCACTAGAGGAAAAGAAAAACAACTTGTAGGGTCTGGAGGCGAAGGCACACAGGTATTCATTAAGCATCTACTATGTACAAGGTGCTCTCCATGCATTAGCACCTTTCACGGCAACCTTGTGAGGGAAGTATTTCCCCCTTGGACAGAATCTGAGGAGAGAAATGTACTGCCCAAGGCAGCTTTTGAACGCGAATGTGCCTGGCTTCAAAGCTGGCTCAAGCCCTAGGGACAGTGTGGTGCCTGACAGTGTGGGGAAAGGCTGAGCCAGCTGGAGCGGGATGGGGCGGGAGGCGAGGTCTGCAGCACCTGCCACTCCTAGGCTATTACAACCCGTTACGCCCCGGCTTTACCCAGTGATTTTCGCACTTTCACACAACATATTAGCTCCTTCTTCAGAACTGTACCACAGCGTAAACAGGGAAGAGGAACAACTTGCCTTTACTTAAATAATCAGAAAAGTGAGGGCGAGTGCATGTAAAGGGGGATTTCTGGGCTAGAACTTAAGTCTTTTGACACTTAAGTATATTTAATTTGCAGGCGAAAAGTTCACTAGGTTCATTTTGGGCTAAATCACTCATAACTATATTTGCTAGCTGATTCAATGAGGGAAAGAAAATCTAAATGCTAAAGTATTTGTCCAATATCATGCAGAAAAACTGACTTTTAAAAAATGCATTATTTAAGGCATACATATAATATATTGGATACTTGAGTATCCTGCAATAGTACATTGCCGGTAGTTAAATCCCCTTTGTGTGCCCCTTCTTGCCTGGCGCCCCCCCCCTTCCCTCCTGAACTAGGAGGACCGGGGAAAAGTCCAAGTCCTGCTCTGCTGCCATGAAATCAAACTGAAAGGGGAGGGGACAGCCTGGGCCAAGATGAGTGAGGGAGGGAGGGAGCCACCTTCCAGAAGACACCCAGCATTTAAGGGCTCTGGATTTGGCATTTCAACTACCTCAGTGAAGGCCCATGGCATGCAGTCACTTGTCATTTTGCTGAAACAGGAGCTGGGGTCCCTGAAGCCTGTGTGCTCTTAGGCTCGAGTGCAGGGTGGGGGCAAGTCAGTGAGAGCTTGGCTCTGCACCTGGAGCTCACCACAACCGCCTACATACGGCACATTTCTGAAAGCCACTAACAATGGTTTTACTCTGTGAAAAATGGCCCCCAAAAGACAAGCAACCGACGGTGCTGGTGATGGAAGCAAAGAGAATGTGGTTTCTCTTGGCCAGAATACAGATAGTTCATGGGAAAAAACATAAGTTAGCGTGATCTGTGGATTTAGGTATTCCTGAAGGTCTCTAAACATCTATCTGGTGAATGGCAAGGGTCTATTGTATCCACACTGTTCAAAAGACTCAATAAAATTCCCAAATGAGGCCAGTGATCTCTGGAACCCACACAGACCCACACCCTTTCCTCTCCAACACGCAATCCTACAATACCCCTTTCCCAGAAAGCACCAGGTAAGTCATGTCATAAAGTCACATAAACTACTGAAGAAATCACTGTAGGTGGAGCTGAGTGGAGAAGAGGGACAGATAGGACATCTAAAGGAATTAAGATTTTGAAAATCAGAAGTATTTAGTTATTCTATTAATAGAAAGTTCTAGATATTCCAGAAGAAATTAAGAGAGCCACAGCTGAGCAGAAAACGGGGAGGACACTGGGATTATGGCCTGGGGGTTTACTCACAGGACAGTTATGATCCTGGACTGTTCATGCTGGGCACATATCTTCTTCATCAAATTGACACTCTCCACTGTCTGGAATTTCTCAGCATTGATAAAGAACACAGGTCCTCGGGCATTGGGGTAAAAGTCACGTTCCAGAGGAAACATCCAAGCATCGAGAGCCACAGCACACCTGGAACAGGACCAGACATTTGGAACTGCCACATAGAAACCCAGGAAGAATAGTCAGGGCGGGGGGGAGGGGGGGGGAGGGCAGAGTTCTTCCCTCTGGTGGGCTAAAGGCTCAGAAAGCCCATAAGGATCTTGGATATGGATCACTTTTACCTGTCACCAAAGCTCCTTCTAGATTTTAAACTCCCTAAGAGTAAGGACCAGATCTCCTCCTTCTCCTGGATCTACTCTCAGGTGACTGACTCGAGTTCCAAAGAATGGCATTTCATACATCTAATCATTCATTTGGCATTCACTGAGTACCTACTATGTGCTTAGCCCTGTGCTTCAGATACAGAAATAAATGACAAGAGTTCTTGCTCTCAAGGATCTCCCAGTCCAGCAGGAAGACAGAATAGACAAGGTAACAAATAAGCAGTGCCCTGATTGCACAGGTGTTATGTGAGATCAGGAAAAGCCACGTTGCTGCCAAGAGCAAAACTACGTCATAAAGGCAAAACTATGGCCCTAAGCTTCAGCCACCTCCCCACCCCCCAGCCTCCGAAATGCTTCTCCAGTCTTCTCCATCTCAGTAAGGAACAATCCTTTTCCACTCAAATAACAGATACACAAATGAAAAACATGATTTCCTCTCTTTCCTTCACCTCATACATCATCAAGTCCTGAAAACTGTACAACACATCCTGACTTCATTCACTTGGCTCCATCCTTATGCAATTCCATTATCTCTGACCCGACTCTGAAACCGCCTCCCTCTCACTAGCCTCCAGGTTTTCAGTCTTGTCCTGCTACAATCCATTCCTCACACAGTAGCCAGAGGGATCTTTTAGAATGTAAACAAGATTGATTTTTCTTTGCTTAAAATCCTTCAGTGGTTTCCCATTACATTTAGAACAAAATCTACATTTCCCCCCACACCAACACAGGGAGCTTCTCTCCACCTCAGGGACTTTGCATGAGCTGTTCCTGCAGCTGGAATGATCTTCAAGATCTTTATGTGCCTTACTTCTTTGCCTTTCCGGTCTTGGCTTAAGTTACTTTCCCTGAGAAGTCTCCAGATACTCTAACATATTAGCGTGTTTTATTTTCTTCATTTCGCTTGGTGATGGGGATTTTATTATCTGTTGGCTTGTTTACTAGTCCGTTTCCTCCCACAATACCATAATTCCACGAACTCAGAGATCCTGTTTTCTCATTCCCGGCTGAACCCCCAGCCCTGCAAACAGTGCCTAGAACATTATACTTGTGTGACGAATACTTGCTGAATGAATGGATGGTGTGTGGGGCTAACAGCAGCAGCATCACCTGGAAACTCACCGAAATTGGGTCTCCTTGGCCAAAGCCAGAATAGCTGTGGCCCCCCCAAATGAATGTCCCATCACAGCCACGCGGCTCATGTCGATGCTGCCCTGAGGAAAATGGAGAGCTTAGCCAAGTCAGAAACTCGGGACTGCTTTTTTAGGAATTCATCAGAGGTAAGAGGAAGAAATAGTGAAGCAATGAGGCCACAGGCACAATAGAGTGGGTGAGCCCACCAAAACTACACTATTAAGAACCTCATTCCTACTGGAGAGCAGCCGGTCAGGCAACCCTTACACTGAACAGCCTTCTGTAGGCAGGAGTTCTGAGAACCGTGTTTCTCATCTTTATTTCTGTAATCTTGCCTAACGACACCTGGACTGGGGTAGACATTCAAATATCTATGAATAAACAAATGGATAGACTGGGCACAGTGGCTCAGCCTATAATCCCAGTGCTTTGAGGGGCTGAAGTGGGAGGGTCGCTAGAGGCCAGGAGTTCAAGACTAGCCTGGGCTACATAGCGAGACCCCTGTCTCTATAAAAAATTTTTAAAAATTAGTTGGGCCTGGTGGTATGCACCTATAGTCCTAGCTACAACCACACGAATGCACTCCAGCCTGAGCAATAGAGCAAGACCCTGTCTCTAAATAGATAGATAGATAGATAGAAATTGTCAGATCCCACACTAACTCATCAGTCCATGAGCATGTCACAAATAAGAGCTGCCTCCATCCTCTAGAACCCCTGCCTCATAAATCGGTCCAAGGGGATGACACATGGGCCGAGCTGAGGGTAGAATGGGGGAGCTCCTGCTGCCCATCCACTTTGCTCTGGAGCAAGGACTGCTTGTGTGGAAATGAACTAAGGCTCTACTTCCTCTCTGGATATCTGTCCGGATTTGTATTCCAAGCCCAGAGAAAGAGAGAGTGAGTCTGCACGCACTAACGTGCTCTGCAAGTATCTATTTCTGCTTGTCCCCAGAAGCCTCGGGGCTTGGTTATGTAAAAAGCCACTGGAGCTGCGGGTTAACGGGCTTGGGAACTCTCCAGGCCTTGCTGCCCGGCCTCTGCTCTGAACCCTGCTCTCTCTGCTACGCTGTTTCTTTCTATCCCAAGGCTTTACATTAATACCTAAATTTTCTCTCTCTGCTCATACTTTCAGATCAACAATTTGGTTGGATGGCCTCATCAGCTTTTTTATTTTATAGGTGACTATATTCTTATACCTCTAACATCAGAAGTATACAGAGAAGTCTCCCACGTACCCCATTTATTTCCACATGGCTGCCGACTTCCTGCTCCCAAACAGGTAACAGTTTCTTACATGTCCTTGCAGAGATTGCTTACACATACATAAACAAACATGAATATATACTCTCCCCTCTTTTTACACAAGTAGTTCTGTATTTTACTTTTTTTTGTTTTGTTTTGAGACAGAGTCTCACTCTCTTGCCTGGGCTACAGTGCAGTAGCGTCAGCCTAGTTCACAGCAACCTCAAACCCCTGGGCTCAAGCGATCCTCCTGCCTCAGCCTCCCAGGTATCTGGGACTACAGGCACGCGCCACCATGCCTGGCTAATTTTTTCTATATTTAGTTGTTTGGCCAATTTCTTTCTATTTTTAGTAGAGACGGGGGTCTCGCTCTTGCTCAGGCTGGTCTCGAGCTCCAGAGCTCAATCGATCTGCCCGCCTCAGCCTCCCGGAGTGCTAGGATTACAGGCATGAGCCTCCACTTGGCTTGTATCTTACTTTTTAACATAACAATGTTAGTACACAAAGAACTTCCTCATCCTTTTTCACAGCTACATTCGATTTCACCCTGATATAGACAGCTAGCTAATCACCAGATCTGTCCTCTTCCTTCCTCCACTCACAGCTAGACTATTTCCCAGCAGTTAGATGTGGCCTTGTGACTGAGTCCTAGTCAATAGAATGTGAGCAAAAGTGACATCTCCGCTTCCAGGCCTGGTCCATAAAAACTCTCTTGTACAAACCTCCACACTCTTTCCCAGTCCATTGGCTTAAGGTAAACAGCAGATTAGTGAAAGACGGTGGAGCCACAAACGAAAGGAGCCTGGATCCCTGGGTGACCTCTTGCTCAGGAGCACTCCTTTCGGACTTTATGTAGGAGAGAAATATTTCTTCTGTACCTGAACGTTTATCACAGCACAATTCACAACTGCAAAAATATGGAATCAACCTAAGTGCCCATCAACTGATGAGTGGATAAAGAAAATGTGGTATATATTAATATATAGCATGGAGTATTACTCAGTCATAAAAAGGAATGAAATAACGTCTTTTGCTGCAACTTGGATGGAACTGGAGATCATTATCCTAAGTGAAGTATCTTAGGAATGGAAAAAGAAATACCCCATGTTCTCACTTATAAGTGGGAGCTAAATAAGGGATATATATGGTCATAAAGTGGTGTAACAGACATTGAAAACTAAGAAGGGGGAGAGTGTAGGGGAGCAAGGTATAAAAAGCTACCTGTTGGGTACAATGTGCACTATATTCTGGTGACCAGTACACTGAAAGCCCTGACTTCAGCATGATATAATCCATCTATGCAACAAAAAACACTTATCCCATGAATTTTTTTGAAATAATAAAAAAACTTAAAACAGGGCTCACAGGCTAAATCTGGCCCACTGCCCTTTTTGTAAGACTTGCAAGTCAAGAAAGATTTTTACATTTTTAAATGTTTCAAAAAAAAAATCAAAAGAAGAATATTTTGTGACACATGGAAATTACATGTAATTCAAATTTAGTGTCCACTAATAAAGCTTTATTGCAGCACCAAAAAAAGAAACATAGTTCTATTGTATTAAGCCACTGAGATATGGGGTTTATGTGCTTTAGCAATTTAGCATTAACCAACATTGTTCCATAATCTATTAAACCAGTTCCCTTATTGGTGAGGATTTACGTTACTATTAATCTTTTGCTATTATAACAATACTGGAATGAATAACGCTGTATATCTGTCATGCTGCATGTGTGTATTTGTGGGATAAATTCCCCAAACTGGAAATGGCTGGGTCAAATAACATGTGCATTTGTACTGTTGACAGCTATTGCCAAATGCCCTCCATGGGGCAATTTGTCCTCTCACCAGCAATGTAGGAGAATATCTATTTCCCCGCAGCTTTGTCAACAGAGTGAGTAATCAATTTTTGGATCTTACTCAATCTGATAAATGAAAATTCACCTAGCTTTTTTATTCTGTATTTCTCCCAAAAGACTACCTCTTAACTAACCCAACTGGATTGCAGCCTACTGTTCCCCATCCTGTCTCAGGATCACAGGCATTTAGGCCTGGACTTCAGTGCCCAGGGCCCCCTCCTAGTCTGGTGGGGGTGGATGACACAAATACCTACTGCAGTTGATAAAGCACTCTAGACTCCAGGGTCTACCTTACCTACTGGCCATGTAGGCAGATGCTTCTCCCTGGTGGACATTCCCAAAGCCTTTAAAAGATATTTTCTAAAGCAGCTTTGGGGAACACAGAACAGGCTTTAGGATCAAAAAGCCCCAGTTTAAAGTTTGACTCCACCACTTACTTAGCTCAGTAATCTTGGGTAGACAATCTTTTTTATCCTTGGTTCCTTTCTATACAAAGAGGTAATAATGCTTATTTCATAAATTTGTGTGAGGAGCTCTTATCATAGCAAGTAGTCATAAAGCAGTAATATATAGGTACATATTATATATATATATATACACACACACACATACATAGACATACCATTCTTACTCAGACAATAGAATATTACATGGCTATTAAAAATCATGCCATATAGGAGGATCACTTGAGCTCAGGAATTTGAGTTCAGCCTGAACAACATAGTGAGACCCCATCTCTAAAATAATTTTTTTTAAGTTTTAAAAATTATGCCATAAAAAAATATTAATTAGCATGAGAAGGTACTCATACTGTTCTGATAAGTGAAAAAAGACCACAAAACATCTTACGTATCATTTTTGTTTTTAAAAATATACATATATGGTAAGACATTTTATCAAAATTTTTTAGAGATGGGGTCTCACTATGTTGCCCAGGCTGGCCTTGAACTCATAGACTCAAGTGATCCTCCCATCTGAGCCTCCCTAGTAGCTGGGACCATAGACGTGTGCCACTGTGCCCGGCTTGTTAATGCATTTTAAAAGAACTGGGAGGAAAAAAATCAAATGCTTCATTTTTCTTTATGCTTTTGTGTGATTTCTCGGTTCTCTGAACACAGCCTGAGCTACTTTTGAAATCAGGGGCAAAAGATTGGGTGGGAGTGGGAGGTGGAGAATGTACCTTCAAAGGCACCAAATTCCATAGCCAGGAAAGTTGCATATCTTTCTGGGAGGGTTCTCGAGATTCCCTCAAAGGAAGGGATTCATCTAGAGTAAACACAGACTGTTTGCCACTCAGTAGCCCTTCCTTTGTGGAATGAAGCACCTCTCCTTTTTCCATTGGCCCTGGTGGGGCTGTCAATCCCCTGACCCAGAAGTGGGTATATGACCTAGGCAGGCCAACCAGAATATGCTCTCCCTCTGAACCAAGGACTGGCCCAGAAGGGGCATGTGACCCAAGTCAGGTCACAGCCTTCCCAGATTAGTAGAAGCTAACAAATTCTCTTTTCTTTTTAAATCTAGAGCTGTGGGTCAGGCCCGGTGGCTCACGCCTATAATCCCAGCACTTTGGGAGGCCGAGGCAGGAGGATTGCTTGAGACCAGGAGTTCAAAACCAGCCTATGAGGAACATAGTGAGACCCCCATCTCTAAAGAAATTTGAATCTGGAGCTGTAAATTGACAAGCAAGCTCGAGTTGCTAATAACCATCTTTCTTGCCTAAAGGTCTGGTGAGAATGAAGCCCACATACGCACAGAGAAACTGAGGCAGGAGAAGGGAGAAAAGAGGGCCAGAGCGTTGATGATAATGTCTGAGACCCTGGATCTGACTACACTGGCCTAAAGTCTACCTTTGGTCTTCCTAGTTACATGAGCCAATACATTCTCTTTTGGTTTAAGCTAGTGAGTTAGGTTTGTTACTTGTGACCAAGAAAGTCCTGATGAATAACTGGGCTCTGGGTCATACCAGTTGCTGCCATACCTTCAAGGTCATCAGATCCAACCCACCAGGCAAGATGTTGAGGACAGTCTGCCCAGCAGCGGCCTTTTGCAGGATTCTCAACACCCGCGTGCACTCGCTTACCCGCTGATGCACCTGCAACAGACAGTCCCCGTGGGAGCTAGAACACTCCTTACCACCCAGTGAGAATCTCACTCACCTGCAGAGCCAAGGAAGAATGCAGGGATAGTTTGCCCACCCACATCTCAGCAAGCGCTGTGGGCCCCACGTTCTGAGAAAGGCTCAGCTCCCTCGCAGCTCACGTAAGCACTGCCTAACGGCAAAATGGAATCAACCTTACCGTTCACACTCTACCCACCCACGCACAGGGTTGTCAGGAGGATCCCATGAGATGATGTATGTGAAAGCACGCTGAACGCAAAAGGAATTAAGAGTCTTCTTATTAGCCATCCAGTACTGGATTCTACTTGCCCATTTATAGCACACAGCTATCATTTTTGTCTGCCTAGCACTTACATCCTCCCCACTCCCTGCTTCTCCTGTTAACCTTTCCTTTTGAAGACTGCCCTCCCTCCACCCCCAAATCTAACAATGTATTTCTGGTGGGAACGTCCCATTTTGGTACTTTTCCTCAAGCCAGGGATCCCTCTCTAGGATTTTTCATACTGCAGCTTGACACCTGGGTTGGGGAACTGGGGGAAGTAACTCGAAAACAGCCCTATTCTCTCAGGTGACAAGGCTGAACATGTGCAAGCTCAGAGCTGTCAAGAGCTGTGGTTTTAACCTTAGAAAGTGAGCCCATTTGCAGATGAGACCAACCAACCAGGAGAGACAGAGACGAGAGTGAAGAGCAAGGCCTGGTGGCATTTGAGCCTGGTTCCAGTGGTCTTGCTCTTCCTACAGTCTACTTATATGAGCCAATCAATCTCCTTTTGCACCTAAGCAAGCTCAAGTTGGGTTTCTGTCACCGGCAATTGTAGGAGTCTTAATTAATATCCCATTCATTTGCACTGATGTGGCAAATTCAGACCCACTATAGTTGAGATTTCAAGAGAGAGGGTTAGTTAAAATTCTTGCTTTGTGAGTATAATATACAGAGGACAGGCTTATTAACTACCCCTCCCCAATTGGCACAAGCTTACCTGGGGATTCCGAACATGGAATTCCTTCTCCCCTTCCTCAACTCGACGGTAAGGGATCCATTCCTCCTCCAGCGACTGGTTGGTGGGCTGGTTCTCCTCTGGGGCCTGCTTGCAGAAATAGGTGGTTGCAGCTGACTGGTCCCTGAAATATACATGTCATCAGAGAGAAATCAGAAGACACTTTTGGGCTTATTTCTCCCCTTTACCAACTGCTCCCTTTGAGCCAAGACACTCTGGATTGCCCCGCTGGCCAGTAGGGAAGAATGTCTGGTACCATGCATAGGAGAGTAGAAAAACATGGATTTTAGAGACAGACGTGGGTTTGAATCCCAACTCAGCTGTGTCACTTTTGGCAAGTTATTTAACATTTTTGAAACTTGGTTTTCTCCTCCTTAAAATGGGTATATTACCTGCCTTGCATGGTTGTTGGGAGGATTAGAAATAATATATTGGTAGGGAACTAGCCTATATCCTAGCTCACTGCAGGTACCCAATTCACAACAGTTCATTGTGACTGTCATCCCTCACCTGTGCTCCAGCACAGCAACCACAAAGCCATGGGAGGCCAGCTCCATGCAGAAGGCTGAATACAACGTCCTAGAGATGGAACAGGGAGAAGGGATCAAAAGATTGAATGGAGGAGGTTCATGCGGAGCAGCCCTCCTCCAGGTGCTCGCTCCAGCCAGCCGCCAGAAGTATCTGCAAATCTGTTGCGGTGTCTTCCAACCCCATACAAACATTGAGTCAGCTCAGCCCCATGCCCCCAACATATTTTGGCTACTTCAATTGCATTTTTATTGTCTATTTATTGTATACCTCCCAATTTAGTTGGTAATCTCCTTGAGGACAGAGACTCTGGCTATTTCTTTAATAAGCAACTCATCTGTGATTTTTTTGGTCTGTCTGCCAGCTTTCTAGAAAAAAAAAGGAATATGGGAGACACTGCTAATTGCCTACTCCAAACATTTATTTTTCCCTTCCTAACAATAGCATTTTCAGCTGAAGCCACTGTCATGCTGTCGACACGCTGCATTTCCTCGCCTCCCTTGCAGCCAGGTTTGTCTGTGTGGTTAAGCTCTAGCCCAGCACGGTCCAAGAGAAATATTACGCTACTCTCGTAAGTAATTTAAAACTTTCCAGTAGACATCTTTTAAAAAACAAAAAGAAACAGGTAAAATTAACTTTAATAATATATTTTATTTAACCCATTATAGCTAAAACATTATAATTATATTATCAATTTTAACCTTAATGAAATATTTTATTATATTCTTTTTTAAAAATATGAAGTCTTTGAAATTGGTGTATATTTTAATAACATTTGCAGCATATCGCAGTTTGGTTCAGCCACAGTTCAAGTGTCCAGTAGCCACAGGTAGCTAGAAGATACTATGATGGACAAAGCAGCTCTAGCCAATGAGATATAAGCAGTTATGTCACATAGAACTTTCAGGAAATGTCCTTAAAATGAAGAGTGCTCCCTTTCTATTGCCTGGACTGTGGATGTAATGGCTAGAACTACAGCAGCTACCCTGGGTCATGACATATCTTTAGAAATGGGAGCCACCCATGCCAGATCAAGATTTTAAAAGAAGTCTAGTTCTCTGATAACTTCATGGAACTACCATATCAACCCTAACTGTCACCTTCTAGCTGTCTTTATCTGAGAGAGAAATAGACTTTATCATGTTTAAGTCACTATTATTTGGCGGTTTTCTGTTAACTACAACTTGCCCAAATCCTAATTGACACAGGAAGGTCAGTTTCTTAAGTTTCTTTTCACCTCTCCCACTTCTCCAGGGGAGGCAATGAACTGGATTGAAGAGCCAGAGAGATATCCGACCCCTTCCCAGTTCTAACTGTGTGACCTGGGAAAGTCTGCGTTTCAGAGCCTGTTCGCTCATCTGAAAACTATGCAGCTCCTCTGCCTACCTCACAGGGCTCTGTGGGAACCAAATGTGACAATGGCATATGGCTAACCCTTAGGAACTATTTAAATGCATATATTCTTCCCTGGGATGGAAAGCCATAGGTCTATGACCCACAGGAAGAATTTCAGAGCCCATAGTAACCACAGATGCAATAAGAGGAAACAATATCCCTTACTCTCCCTTCCATTTCTCTTGGAACTTAACTCTGGTTAATGAAGAATATAACTGGCTCACCCAGATCTAATGAAGTGTGAAGTCTCAATACAGTTTCTTAAACCAAAAAGACCACCTCCAAAGTCATGGGCTCACCTGCCCTCTCTATAAATGTCTATGAGCTTAGGAGGGAATGTTCCTTAGCTTCTTTTCCCTGCTAGACTATAATCTTCCTGAAGTCAGGAACTCTATCTTCTTCACCACTCAAAGTCCTACCCTGACACAGCCCTAGCACACAGCAGGTACTCAATTTACTGAATATGAAAGCAACATGAAAAACCACCTACTTGCCCTTCTAGCCTCATCTCCACATCTACTCTCCACTTCCTGCCATGGGCTATAGCTATGTGAATTTACACTTGGCTCCTCTAGCGGATGCAATTTCCTTGATTTATTTCTCTCTGTATGTCCCGGCTTCCCCTCCTGCCAAGGGGCTGGCACAGAGGAGGTGCTCCACAGATGTCTGCTGAATGAATGAGAACCTAGCAGAACACAGCCCTTGTATTTACTCGGGAAACGTTTACTGGGAAACTACTACTTTCTAGGCATCATCCTAGGCATTGGAGCAACAGAAGACAGGTCTCTGCCTTTATGGAGCTTATAATCTAGTGGGGAAGACAGACATTAGAGAATAAGTACACAAATAAGTAATTCATCACTATTATGTTGAATACGGAGAAGTACAGATTGTCCTATGAAAGCATATGACTGGAAAAGTTAATCTAATGTAATATAGGGGTCAGGATGCGTGTCCCTAAGACAGCGACATCTAAATTGAGACGTTAAAGGTAATTTGGAATTAGCTAGGCAAAAGCAAGGGGGGCGGGGGACAGGAAAAGAAGAGCAGAGGAGCGAATATTCCAGGCAAAGGGAACACAAAGCCACAAAGCAGAGAACAGATGAGGACCTCAAGGCAGGAAATAACACGGTGCCTATAACTAAGTGAAAGGAGGTCAGTCTGTCTGGCGAGCTGAAGTGGGGCAAGTAGCAAGAAACGAGGCTGGAAACTTTGTCTTGGACCTGCATCCATGTATGACCAGGAAAAGAATTAAGTTAAGTTCAAAAAACTATTAAAAATTTTATCCACTGTACTCCAGCCTGGGCAACACAGTAAGACCTCGTATCTTAAAAAAAAATTTAAAAACTTTAAAAGTTTTAAGTAGGGGAGGGACATTCATGAACAAATATTTATTACTGAGTACCTATTATATACCAGGCACTGCTCTAGGTGCTGGAATGACAAGATCATATTTGGTTTTAAAATAGATCTTCCTGGCTACAGTGTGGACAATGGTTTGGGGGCTGGAGAGGAAAAAAATAGATGCCTTTGAAATGTGTAACGTTCTGGGACATAAATGAGACATATATGCTGATGGATGAACAGACAGAACATTCGCAAGCTTAAGTAGGAACACATGTACTATGAGTATTAAGCTACATAATAGGCCAAGGTATAGGAATCAGAATTCACGGGAAGAATTTTGAATGGACACTGAATTATGAAACTGAGGGCAAGGTTTCCCAAAGTCTGGTAAAAGAGATTCTACAGTTTAGCATCACTATATCTCTCTATGTAAAAAAGAGAGAGGGGCAGTAACATGGGTGTACATCCAGTAGGTGCCAACAGAACTGAATCCACCCTGTGGGAGCAGCATCTCCATCTGACAGATGATGAGATCGAGGCTCAGAGGGTTATACAACTTTCCCAAGCTCGCACGGAGCACAAGCGGTGTTGCTGAGATTTGTAGGTTAGGCTGCTAGCTCCACGAGCGCAGGGAGCAAGCCTCACTACCGAATAGATAATTCTCTTACTTCAGAGTAGAGGAGGGGATAGTTAAAAAAAAAAAAAGAATAGATAATTCTCTGACTACAAAGCTCATGCTCTTTCTAAACTTCCGGGCTGTTACAGAGGAAGAAAGCTGAAAACGTATTTATATAAATGCTGGAACATGAGAAGGGGAGGATGCGAAGGCCACCGAAAGGCTCCACCAGGTGAAAGTGGCTTGGGAAGGACCTTCCAGAGAAGGTGGCCCCAGTGCTATGGGATGAGGCAGATGGGAGATAAGACAGCTGGAAGATGGAGATGTCTGTTTTTCTGCCCTTTGAGAGTAAGTTAAGACTCTGCAGCCGTCACTAGGTAAGGAACATGGCAAGGTCTGGGGGAGAGAAGCTCTCACCTGAAGGCTCCCAGGCCATGGGAGAAGATGATCAAGGGGTATCCAGAGTCCTTTGTCTTAAATGGGCCATTCCAGCTAACAGGCAGGCGACAAGATCCTAGAAAAGACGTGGGCTGTAGAATCTCTAGCTGCCCCAAAGCTGTAATGCCAGGGCCGCTGGAGGACAGGCATGCATGGGGACATGTGTTCCTCCCCTTGGAGAATCACCATGGGCCCCTGAGCAGCCCAGGGCAATCAGTCACCTATTCTTTCCCCTTTTCTTCCCTGGAAAGAGTGAACACAATAGAAAATGGGAGGACAGGCTGGGCACGGTGGCGCATGCCTGTAATCCTAGCACTCTGGGAGGCCGAGGTGGGCCAATCACTTGAGCTCAGAAGTTCAAGATCAGCCTAAGCAAGAGCGAGACCCCGTCTCTACTATAAATAGAAAGAAATTAGCCAAACAACTAAAAATAAAAAAATTAGCCAGGCACAGTGGCACATGCCTGTAGTCCCAGCTACCCAGGAGGCTGAGGCAGGAGGATCGCTTGAGCCCAGGAATCTGAGGTTGCTGTGAGTGAGATAGGCTGACATCATGGCACTCTGTCCCAGGCAAGAGAGTAAGATTCTGTTTCAAAAAAAAAAAAAAAGGAAAGAAAATGGGAGGACAAATCAAAGGGGCAGTACGAGCGACCCTGGGGTCAACCACTGAGATGCCAAGGCAGTGGGTAGAGTTCCTAGGGGCGGGGCCTTTGGGGGAAGTGGATGATTCAATGTTACCATACCCAGAAGAGGGGGGACCTGAGAGAGAACAGCAGGAGACTGAATGTTCCTTGATAGTTAAGACTCTTTCTGTGATACACACAGTAGCTGGCACAGAGTGGGAAATACTACATGCTGAATAAATGAGTCATAGGTGCCACTTATGGAACACATTCCATGTCCCATGCATGGCAAGAGGCTTTACATACATCCGACACTACGACCTTGCAAAGGCAGCTAATCCGACAGGTTAAGTAACTTGCCCAAGCCGCACAGCTAGTAAATTATAAAGTCTTGATTCAAATCCAGAAGAGTCTAACTTGCTATCCCAAGCTCTTATATATGTAATTCTCTCCCAACTCCCCACACCGTGGTAGCTGACAGATGCCCCCCTACAACAGGGCTGGACACTGCAAGCTATAAGGGAGTGTCTGGAAAAGCATCTGGGGGTCAGGCCAGCCCTTACCCACAGCCATGCTGAACAGCAGCCCCCCCCAGCGCTTATTAAACTGTAGGTAGTTGGCCAGGCCGGTGCAGTACTCATAGCGGGGAATCCACAGGGGCTGCTCCATGGTCTCCTCTGCCTCTTGGCAGGGGTAGAAGAGTCGAAAGAAGCTTCCCTGTAGGAAAGAAGAGAGCAGCTGCTCAGAGCAAGAAGCCCAAGCACTGCCAGATTTCCCAACAGACACACTCAGCAGGTATTGGGGCTCCAGCAAAACGGGGCACCAAAACAGGGAAACTTAAGTTTCAATTAACATACCTGAATTTTACATCCAGAAATCCAGAAGCAATTTTATTTTTAAGCATATGTGTAAAGCTTATGTTATTTCAAATAGCCAACTATATTTTGATTACATCCGGGGAATGCACCAAAAATATATTGAGTGCTTGGGACACTGAACGATTTAGGTCTGGCCTTGAGCTAGAGATTAGCCCTTGTGCTGAACAGGGTGGCATCGGAGGCTCACCCAGCCCCTCAGCGAGGCTTGGCTCTCGGGAAGCAGCAGCACACCCATTTTACATGGGAGTCGGTGAAGGGTTACCAGGAAGCGAGTGCCTCTCACAAGGGGGAGTCCACAGGCTAGCAGAGAAAGATCTAGGAACTGATGGAGGGCAAGTCCAGAAGCCAAAGCAGGAGAAGAAAACAGAAGGAGGCAGGAAAGGAGAAAAGGAACTGTCCTCCTACCCAGTCTGGGGAGCCCAAGGCCAATGGCAAGTGGGCCCATGCTCTTCCTCTCACATACTTGGTTAAGATGAGATCGAAAACGTTTCCAGGATCAGGCATCTGCCCTTAACCAGGTGAGAAGATCTGTGAGCTGCCTTGGAAGCTAGAGTCCCTCTTTCTTCCTGGCTGGAAAAAGTGCCCACCATCTCTGTCTATTAGGATGTTTCTAGTATGTGGAAAGAGGAAGAAATAGGTCAGGAACGACAGGTGTGGCAGTTTGGTAACCAAATCCAGACCAGCTCTAACTCAGTTTCCCCCACATGAAATTGCACAATCAGACTTGTGATCATTAAGTCACGGTGCAGGCAGAAGCAGTGGAGACACTCACCTGGAGACTCTGACCCTCCATCACATCCCCGCAGCCTACGAGGTGGGGTCCTGTGACAGGTGGAAACTCCACGGACTGGCTGACCCCCATTTCATCACAGGTGAATCCAATGATTTGGGCGGTGCTGAACTTGATGTCTGGAGGGCAGAACATAGAACAGCCTCCTGCTGGTTTCCCCTTGGTTTCCTGTGGCTTAGACATGTCATGTGCCACTCCTGTCCACCTTCCTTACCACTCCATCCTCCCTGCCCATCACTCATTAAATCTTGCACACCCTTTACTTTGTCTTTACCAAGGTTTGTAGGGGACTTTTTCTTTGGCGGGGTGAGGAGATGGTTGTGAAGAGGAGAGCATCCACACTCCTTAAAACCTACCAACAAGTGTTTATCCGCACCCACTACGTGCCCAGCACAGCACTGACTGCTGCAGAGACTATAACACAGACCTTGCCCTTGTGAGGCTGACAGTAACCACTAAGATCTGTAAGTGACTGTCAGCACTGTACTAAACCCTCTACATACATTGTATCATTTCATTCTTTCAACAACTCTTTGAGGTAGGTACTATTAAGACCCTGTTTTACAGATGAAGAAACTAAGGACAGAGAGGTTGAGTAACTTTCCCAAGTTACCCTGCAAATAGGTGGCAAACCCAGGTGTGTCTAACCCAGAAGCTGAGAGCTCTTGACCATTACTGATCTTGCTCATGGGGAGACTCAGTTACACACATACGAATTCACTGACCTAGATCATTGACTGTAAGGTGGCACTTGTGCTAGGCCATGAACGATGAGGAGGTTTAAAGAGGCAGGGGAGAGAAAGGAAAGCATTTCCAGACAACATATAAGAGCAAAGAAAGGCAGAGATACGGAAGACTATGATGTGGGCAGTAGATCAAACAGGAGCCTTAACGTGACAAGTGAGCACACTTCTGGCTAGACAATTCTCTTAGCTGCCTCCTAAATTGAGGCTAGTGCCATTACTCCCTAGCCCTCTTCAATTTCATCAGCACCAACACCGCCATCATCATCACACTTACTCTGTGCCAGGAACTATTCTAAGTGCTTTACACGTATTATTTAATTTAATCCTTACAACAATTCTCTGAGATATGTATTATTATCTCATTTTACAGATGAGGAAACTGATGCTTGATAAAGGTAAGTAATTTACCCAAGAACATACAGCAAACACAGCCAGAATTTGATCATGGGCAACGTGACCGTAACTGGGGAATGTGGTCAAACTTCCTAGGATCCATCGCCTTGTGATTTGGGTGGGGTTCACCTCTCCCTAACTTCTAGAGTTGGGCCTCAATTAACCTGAGCCAATCAGTCCTTGTTATCTGCTGGTCAGTATTTGGATGAAGAGTGGACATATGACATTAAGTTGGTCCAAGAAAAGTAAAGCCCAGAACTTTGGTTCGACAGTGGAGGAGAGAAAAGTTCTCTCTTGTTTTGAACTAGTGTGATGTGCAGATGTCACCTGTCAAGTGGTTTTGAATCATTGCCTTGAACTTTGCCATCATGGTGGATAGTAGAGCTGGGAGAATCACAGAGAAATGGAGTCACATTTGTGAAGACATTAAGAATCCATGGATTAGTCCATACCTGAAATCTGACCCACTCCTAGACTTTCAGGTTACATGAATCAATACATTGCCTTTCTTGTTTAAATGAACTGAATTTAGATTTCTGCTGCTTATAGCCGGGTGCAGTGGCTCACACCTGTAATCCTAGCACTCTGGGAGGCGGAGAAGGGAGGATCACTTGAGGTCAGGACTTTGAGACCAGCCTGAGCAAGAGCAAGATCCCATCTCTACTAAAAATAGAAAGAAATTAGCTGGACAACTAAAAATATATAGAAAAAATAAGCCGGGCATGGCAGTGCATGCCTGTAGTCCCAGCTACTCGGGAGGCTGAGGCAGAAGGATTATTTAAGCCCAGGAGTTTGAGGTTGCTGTGAGCTAGGCTGACGCCATGGCACTCTAGCTCAGGCAACAGAGTGAGACTCTGTCTCAAAAAAAAAAAAAAGATTTCTGTTGCTTACAACCAAAAGCATCTACATGGATACACTGAGTCCTGGGCCCACATTGTTAATCATTAAATTATTCTGCTTCCTTTAAGATTCTCCATGAGGGATCAGGGAGTTCAAGTCAAAGCATGTCTGGGCAAGAAGAGACTTAGAGACCATTTCTGTCAATACTCCGCACAATCCCCTTCCCCTCCCCCTAGTACATACATGCACTTCACTGATGAAGAAACCAAGGTCCGGAGAGATTAAGTGAGCTGCTCAAGGATACAAGCAGAACTGTTATTACAACACACAGATCTCCCGATTGCCAACTGCCAATTGTTTGGTCCAATAGAAAACCCCAAATAACCATAATGTCATTCGATTTAACTTTGGAAGATAATAAATGATTTTCTTTTTACTACAGAGTTAACTTCTTCATTTTGTTTCTCTGAAGCAAAATTTAAAAACAAAGCCAATTCTTTTTCAAAAAAGAAGCTAACCTCCTGATGCAGGCAGTAGATTGTATAGCCAGAATCAAGCTGGATGAGCGCCACTTGGCCTCAGACCCTGACCTTTTCCTCCTTGCTGTTAGGGTATACACATGGAAGACCTACAGCTGGGGCCGCAAGACGTGTCACCCACATGGCATACATCACCTACATGACAATGAAGCAGCTGCAAGTTCTGTCATAAAAGAGAAGCAGACAAAATACTGCAGGAGCTCTGAGAAGAAGGAGTGCTCCTGTAGCTTGAGGGTGGAGGGCAGGGGAAGGTGTGAGCGAGGCCGGCATGCATGCAAGCAGAAGTCAGTGGTGAGCAAAGGCACGGTAACAAAAAAGCATGTGTGAGGAACAGGACACAAGGAGACCAGATTTGGAGGGTAGCAGTCCCTCAAGTCCTGGGCTAAAGAGCTGGAATCTACTCTGGAAATGAGGTCATGGAGGTAAGAAATACTAAGTCTGAAAGAGCTACGCTTGAGGCCCAGCTCTTGCTGCCTGGCTTTGTTACCCTGGGCGAGGCATAGCTCTTGCTGCCTGGCTTTCTTACCCCAGGCAAGTCATCTGATCTCTCTAAGCCTGACTCCCCATCTGTACAGTGGGAATACTATCCATCCTCACAGGGTTGCTATGGAGATAAAGTGAAATGATGCATTTAAAGCACCTAGTGTAGTACTAGGCTTTTAAGAAGAATCCAAGAAATATTTATTGATTGAGAGAAAAGCAGAAACAATTGAGCAGGATTTGGCAACTGAGTGGACGTGGAGAGTCCAGAGAGAGAAAAGAGCCAAAAGATGAGTCAGATTTCAGGATCGGGTAACCAGACAATAGTCCTTAAGCTTCTCATGGGAAGAGATTTTTGTCTCACCCTGCACAGAAAGCAGTGCTCGGGATGGCAATCAGGATCAGTGGACTTGAAAACAGATACACAGGAGGGCAGAACTCTCCAGTGCCCCTGGCAAGTTTCTGGGAGGGTCATCCACTAAACTCCGTTTGGAAATAAATAAAAACTAAAGAAGCTAATTGGCCAAAGTGAGGCTAACACAAGAATAAATCTGTGTTCACTAGGCTCACATTGACTGACACTCAAGTAGGATGGGAAAATGGGAAAATCCAATCTAACTTGCAAATTTTGCCTAAGAGGCATTCACACAGCATCCAGAGCCATTTCTAAAGGAAAATTCCATGGAATTTACCAAGGAAATCAGTCCATGTGTCTTACCTTCTTCTGCTCACTTTGTCTAAACAATTCATGGTGGTGCCTGCCTAGAAGCCTCTCCATCATTCGAGGCCATGGAAACCTCTAGTCCTCTTTGAAGTTTTCCCAAGTCCTTCCAACCTTTCCTCCTCCTGCCTCTGAGCACTGTCCACATCCCTCATCTGGTAACCAATCACAGGCTGTCTTAGGGCAACTCTTGCATTAGTACCCATTCTAGAAGTTTTCAATCAGTGACTTGCCTGCAACAGTGGTCCATGCAGAATCTAGGTCAGAGGTTCCCGAACCTATCAATAAAACGACCCGAGAAATTTTTCAAAAATGTATATTCTAGGGCCCCTATTCCCAGAGGTCAATTAGTTTTTAAAAGTTTCCCAGGTGTTTCTGATCAGCAAGGTTTGAGAACCTCTGGTCCAGATGGTACAAAGGACTTTTATTCAGACATACATGCATGTAATAAACACTTAGTGTATGCTGTGTTCTGGCCATTAAAAATTATGAAAATGGTGATTATGATTTCACTTGGGATGATCCCCATGGCCACCCAGCCACTAGACTTAATGCAGTGCTCTGTATAAAGTTGTTCTCAATAATTAATTTATCCAATGAATACTATTTAATTTCTTACACATTTATGCCTTATCTCTTCAGATATACTCCAGTGGTAATGATTGTTTTATACTTCTTCATAGGCCAAAGCATCTATTCACATACTTTCCCCACATAGTAGGGACTCAAATGCTCCTTCATTTGGCCTTGATTTAAACCATCTCAATTTTTATTTAGTCTCTGTCATTCTGATCTAAAAATAAAGCTACACAGTCTAGTGGGAAGAGAAAGGCTTTAGTGACCCTGCCACTCTCGTTAGCTGTGTGATCTTGAGCAAGTTCCTTAAATTCTAAACCTCTGATAATTTATCCGCATGATAGAAATAACTACTCATGAGGTTGGTGATGCAGATTAAATAATGTATGCAAAGTACCTGCAGCACAGAAGGCACCAGTTTTGGTAGAAGGTAGCTATAATTATTTTAACTAACTACATGACCTCTTTAAGTTCCTTATATGTAAAATGGGGACACTACCTAAGTGAAATTTAAATAAGAAAACTGATATTGCCTAGGGTCTGGTACATTTTAAGGGCTCAGAAAATGTCAGGAACTAATTAGCAATGCTAAATCTCTCTTTCATCATACCCAGCCAAGGTCTCTTTCATTTTTTCTGGATTAAACCCTTTGGCAAAACGGATTCTTTCCTTCCAGCCTTTTCAGGCCTGAGACGTCCCTACCAAAGCCAGAGGCTACTAAACAGGCCTAAAAGAGCGCAGAGGGAATGCACGGGGCTTACACTGCAGCTGTCCTCTCCTGCTGGGGTTCTGTTTCTAGTGAGCAGGGGACTCCCCCTCTGCCAGCTGCATGGGCCTCTCATCACTGGATATTTCAGGACAGAGTCCAAGATAAGCACTTCTCCGGTGCTTCCTTTCACACAAAGCTCTCTGGAGTCCAAGAGCTCACTGGTCTGACCTTTTGTTCTCTGCAGGAAGTGAGGAAATCTCACCCTGCTCTTAGAGAACGAAGCACTCAAGGGATGGGTTTGAGCAACAAGGTAGCAGAGCTAGAAAAGAGCCCCTGTAAGGGCGTTCCAGAGCATTAATAATTGTAATAAAAAATAATCTCTGTCACTTGTGGAGGCTTTACAGTTTACAAAGCACTTTCACACATACTAGCTAATTGGCTCTGCACACAACCTCACCCTAAGTACTGATGGAGCAACTCTCGTCTCCATTTTAGAGACGAAGAGAGTGAGTCCCAGAGTTGTAGGATTTGCCCAAGGTCACAGAGTGAGAGGCAGAGCTGGACTGGATCCGGGTCTGCTGACCTCAAGTCCACGGCTGTTCCGTGGATCGGGGAGAAGGAATGGGGACCCTTCCTCCACCGGTGTGAAAAACAAGAAAATGAGAGCAAGACGGAAGCACACAAGGTGTGGAGGAGCATAAGGAAGCCCAGGCTCAGGGAGGTGAGGCTGCAGATCAGGGAAGGGCAGAGCGATCAGGGTGAGGCTGTGGGGTCCAGCGTGGGGCTGCGGGCTCGGGATGGCGTTGCAGGGGCTGGGTCCTGAGACGAGAGCCCAGGGTGGGATTCCAGGGGCGCCGGGAGCGATAGCGCGAGGCGGCAGTAGGAGGGGTAAGGGTGTGGGTGGACATTGGAGGTGTCTCCACAGACAGAAAGGACGAAGATTAATGTGCAGGTCCTGCGAGTGAAAGACGAGGAGGCCCCAAACTGGGCCGGAATACGAAAAGGTCTGCAGACAGCTCAGTTGAGGATAGGAGCTTTCTCCAGTCAAACTTACCCAGTCAAGTTGATCCCTCAGAGGCAGCCCCCGACGTTTAACTCGATGGAAACCAGAAACCGCCCAAGAACCCGTGGCCCTTTGGTAGTTGTAGTTTCCAGGGCTCACTATGAGCACTTAAAAGCATTTTCTGCCTCTCTATCGAAAACTACAACTCCCGAGGTGCGAGATTGCGCATCACAACTCTAGGACTACAATTCCCAGAGTTCTACGCGACTCCTGTGGGTGGGTGCATGAAACCGCCCAAGGCCCAGGAATGCGGTGCGATTACTCCCCCTGGTGGCTTGGGAGGAACAGACACGATTACCGGTCTCGAGCGGAGGGTTACTGTTCAATCTCGTTAGTAACCTTCCGCCTCACTGCTCCTCAAATAGTTCTCGGGCGTGCCTAGCAATAGCTTCACTTTATTCTCAGGGAGATGGGGAGGTGGTCGGAGCTTGTTTTGTGTTCCCCCACACTTTGCTTCCTATGAGAAAATAAGACTGATCATTCAAATTAAGGGCCCATGCCCTACCAGCTTGCACTTGTTTACACCTGTTATTTTCTATTGTTCTTCGCAAAAGACTCACTGGCCAGGGAACAGGG
Source organism: Avahi laniger (assembly GCA_963575035.1). NCBI lineage: Eukaryota > Metazoa > Chordata > Mammalia > Primates > Indriidae > Avahi > Avahi laniger. The sequence continues at coordinate 36,041 of CAUYSK010125424.1, forward strand.
AGGAACCTGAGAGTCAGCTGATCCGCATCCACGCCCCCGCTTTGCTGCCTGATGCTGGTTCTTAGCGACACTGATGAACAAGACACCCTCCCTACCCTCAACAAGATTCACAGTTTAGCCGAGAATTCAGACGAATGAATAATTACAACACACTGATATGTGACCTAGTGTGGGAGACACAGCAAGTGTTGGAGCCTTGGAAGGGGCACCTGCCCAGGCGTGGGGCAAAGGGGGCAATGTCAGCAAGGCTTCTTAGAGAAAGAGATGTTAAAATTGAGACCTGAAGGAACCGACTTAGCCAGGAGTTCAGAGAGTGTGTAGAATTGTAAGGAACCCGCAAGGGGGGTTCTCTGTGTTACTCGCTGCACAGAAAGCCAATTACTGAAAGGAGGATTGCCAAGGAAGAAAGGAGCTTTATTGTGCAGGACGTCAACCAGGAGGTGGGAGGACAACCTCAAATCCGCCTGCCTCTCCAGCTGATGGGGTCAGGGGTTTTTCTAGAGGTGAAACGAATAATGCATGAAGTGAGTGAGCATCACTACAGTGAGAAATCATATTGGCACATATATTGCATGAGCAAAAAATGGTGGATAAGCCCTTCCCAGGGCGGAGATTTTAGTAGTATAATGAGCTAGTTGTTAATATTGGTCACCCTTTTCTCTTGTGGGCATATAGGTTGCAGGGAGTAGGATGCTCAGCGGGTCCTTGGGCAGGATTTGTGGTGGAATGCCGCTTATCTTGATTTCTCTGGACAATTGGGTAGTGTAAAGCCTTGTGATTATCTCATTACTGCAAGGAGGGTCCGCCATTTCTGAAAAACAACTCAAAAGGGAGGGGATTAGTGAAAAAGAAAATTACAAAGTTCTGGTCAGCAAATCTGACGGGCCTGGGAACTTGAAACATAAGAGAACTGCAAAAAGGCGTTTTTGATCAGGGAGTTGGTTACAGAATGTTTCAGACACAGTATGGTAAGTTCAGTGCTGGCTGGAGCAGAGTGAGGGATGCAATGGGGGAGAGATATCTGGGGAGGCAGGCAGGGCCCCATCCTCAAGAGTCCTGTAAACTTTCATAAGAAATGTGGATCAAAAACAAACCAAAAAACAGAAGAGAAGCAGGGTGACTACAGAGGCAGAGATCAGAGTGATGTGGCCACAAGCCAAGGAATGTGGGCAGCAGCCAGAACCTCAGCAAGGAGCAGATTCTCCCCTTGAGGCCCCAGAAGGAGTGTGCCCCAGCTGACACTTTGATTTTGGATTTCTGAACTCCAGAGCTCTGAGAGGATAAATGTCTATTGTTTTAAGCCACGTTCGTGGTAATTTGTTACAGCAAACATAGGAAACTAATACACCAGGTGAAAAGAAAGAAAAGAAAGAAAGGAAGGGAGGGAGGGAGGAAAAAAGGAAGAGAGAAAGAAAGAAATTTGGATCATTCAGACAGCTCAAACACTTTCAATGGCTCTGTACTGCCTACTGAAGGAGGCCTCAATTTCTTAGCCTGGCATTCCAGGTCTTCCCCAACCTGCCGGCTCCCCCAGCAGGAGTGTTGGCCGTGCTACTTTCTGACAGGAATCCCCCTCCTTGCCCCTGCCCTGCGCCCAGCTCCGTGGACTTCTTCACCATCTTCAGGATGCGTCAGGTCTCATCGTTCCCTCCGCTAGGGAACCGCTGGGTCCTCCGCCCTGCCTGGTGGGCTGTGTAATCCTGTTCTTCCTTTAAAGTTCCTCTAGGTCCTCCCTCTACGTGAAGCTTCCCTGAACCTTCCAGTCCTGAAGGACCTCTGCCTGCTTTCAGTTGCTGGGACATTTGTATGTCCTTGTCATTTGGAGGCTTTATTCCCACAGCCCTGTGCCATTTACTAGGTTGAAGGTCTCAATTCTCCAACAACTCCTGAGCAACTTGAGGTGAGGTGCTGAGTCCTACAGCAGCTCTCTCCACTCACCCACTTCATGTCCCCCCAAATCACCAGTGTCCGGAGCCCCTGCACACTGTCCTCCTGGCACACTGCCACCACCCCATCCTTCCAGGAGCCAAGATAAAGTCATCAGGAGAGGTGATGGCAGCACCGCACTGTGGTAATTAAGCTCCAGATCTAATCAAAGCTGTGGTTGGTGGCAGTGACCACAACATAAAAAGCTTAGTGCAGATCAGAGAGCAGCTCCCTTTGGCTAATTAATTGGTGCTGTGCAGCTGGCCAGAGCACCTGCGCCAAGCCACAGCCCTTGGTCACGGGAGGAACAGCTTGAGATTATTTCTTCCAGACTCCTGCCCCCACACCAGGCCACGCTGGAGCCATTTGCTGGCCAGTTGGGTTTAAAATTCCCCAGGGATGGGGATGTCACAGCCTCCTTTACCGCCTTTGTCACTGTTAGGAAGATTTTCCTTGGTCCTGATTTTATTGCAAAATAAAATAGTTGAGTTCAATTACATCTCTGATCTAGTCTCTTCTGGGATAAACAACCCAAATGTCTTTAAATTTTCAGTAAGTGGTTGATTTTCTAGCCTCTTCATCATAGATCTCATCCTCCAATAGCCTGAGGTTCCCTTCTCGTCAGCTGCCACGCCAACTCCAGCCTTTTCCTTGTTGCTAAAGTACTTTAAGTTGGTATTGGGGTGACCAGCTCTGTTTTTTATTTTTTTATATATTTAAAAGATTTTTTTCATGTCAGTGACTTTCAGTGACTGTGTGACCAGCTTTGAGTCCCTTGTGCCCCCACTACTTGCTGAAGTTAATGGATGACACTTTTTTAATCAAGGTGTAATAGGTATACAATAAAGTATGTAATATGCACTAAACTTATGTATACAGCTTAATTTTTTTAAGAAAAACATGGGTTGTAACTACCACCTAGTTCAAAATGTAGAACATTTCTAATACCCCAAAAGGATGCTTTCTCAGTTTATAATCAACCGCCCTCCATCTTCCGTAAAGAACCACTATTTTTCCTGCTCTCATCATCAGCTAGTTTTAGGGAGCGACATGTAACTTTCCACAGTGATACTTTATGCTCAACGATCCATCAGTGGATGATACTCGTGTCCATGCCATTCCAGTCAAAGACCACCAGGAACACACCTGTAATCAAGCAAGTTGTATTTGTCATTCATTGCAGCAGGCGAGGATGCATGTCGCAGGGATGCACGGGGTCGTGTCAGTAAGACGGTGTAAGAAAGAACCACTTACAGAATTGGGGCTTTTGTTAGATAGTTAAGGAAGCAGGGCTTGGCTTTGGATTGGATGCGGTCAAGAGCAGGGTAATTCTACAACTGGGTGTCTTAATAAAGTTTATCTAGGAGGAAAGACTTGGCCAAGGCTAAAGCTGTCACAGGTGAGAAGCAACAGTCTCTCATATTAGCAAGGATGGGGGATGGTTGGTCTTCTTTGTGGCTTGGACAATGTCCTTTTTTTTGGTCTGTGTTCAGACATCATTATGGAGTGGCCTTATTTGTGTCTTGATCCTTCACGGTCACAGAGCGGCCTTGTCTGCTGTTGATTTTCTGTGAAATTGTTTATGTTGAACAGGAGAAGGCCAAATCCCAGCTGTGAGTGTCAGGCTGGCTCTTGGAGGTCGTGAGCTGCTTTTCTCTTTCTTATATACCAACATATGGTGATGTCCCTCCTGGGCTGCATGCTGAGTATATAGAAATGACTTGTCTTTGTGTCCTTGGGGACTTCACAGTTAGTGGGGAAAGTGGACAAGAAAAACAAATATATACCATTGCAAAACACTATAGTTAAGGGAGTTAAAGGTCTGGTCTCTGGAGACAGGTTACTGAGTTTATTTATTTATTATTATTATTTTATTTTTTTGAGACAAGATGTCACTCTGTCACCCAGGCTGGGGTACAGTGGTATGACAATAGCTCCTGCATTCCTAGGCTCAAGTGATCCTCCCACCTTAGCCTCCCACATAGCTAGGACTACAGGCAGGCACCAATTAGCATCATGCCTGGCTAATTTTTTTAGCTTTTTGTGGAAACAAGGTCTCGCTGTTTTGCCCAGGCTGGCCTCAAACTCTTGGCCTCAAGTAATCCTCCCGCCTCGGCCTCCCAGAGTGCTGGGATTACAGGTGTGAGCCACCGCGCCCGGCCTGGCTACTGAGTTTAAATCCCAGCCCTACCACTTCCTAACTGTAAGAACTTGGGCAGTGACTATTCTCAAAGCTCCCAGTTTCCTCATCAGTAAATTGCGATGACAACAATATTTACATTACGGAGTTGTTGCAAGGATGAAATGAACTAAACACGGACAACTGGTTACTTAAACAGCTAGGACTTGATAGGGGGCAGAAATAGATCCAGATTTGGGGGCTTGAAGCTTATGCAATTTTGGGGGGGAGATTCTTTAAGAAAAAGAATTTTAAAATACCTTACTCTTTCAAACTCCGTAAAACATGACTGAGCGCATTGCAAGGTCCCCGCTGGGGCCTCAGAACAGGCTCTGAAGCTTTAACTTCATTAGCTTCTCGATAACTCTGACTGTGGGAAAGGGTAAAAATTATACGATAGTTTTATTCTTTTCAAATCACGGTCTTCAAACAAGCACTCTCCAAATACCCTTGCCCTTCGCTGAAACCTGCTCGAGTACTCTCAGCTCTTGCTCGTATTCTAGCCTAGAAGTCAGGGGCAACGTGCTCATGATGGAGGAGTTGGCTTCGGTCTGGTTCTGAATATAGCTACATCTACTGGTTTCCAGCATTGGGACCCAGCTGGAGTGCCAATGAATCCTCTCTAATATCTTGTTAACAAGATATTAACAAGATACTAGGCCAGATGTGGTGGCTCGTGCCTATAATCCCAGCACTCTGGGAAGCCCAGGTAGGAGGATTGCTCGAGGCCAGGAGCTCAAGATCAGCCTGGGTCACATAGCGAGACCCTGTCTCTACAAAAAAAAAATTTTTAATAATAAATAAAAAACAAGATATACTTTACAAAAGTCAAAAACAGGAGATGTCCTTTTCTATAATTGTTACTGTAATAATTCTTCCATTCCGAAACTGTTTATTGAGAACCTAGTATGCCCCAGGCACTGTGCTCATTGTTGGATATAGAGCAGTGAATGAGAGAGATGAACTCTCTGCCTACTCTTGGTGCTTTCATTCCAGTGAGAAGAGACAGATAAAAAAACAAACACACGACCAAGATAATTACTGTGTTAAATGCTCTATGGCAGTGATCCCCAACCTTTTTGGCACCAGGGACGGATTTCATGGAAGACAATTTTTCCACGGATGGGGGAGGTCGGGGGAGGCAGAGCTCAGGCGATGATGCGAGCGATGGGGAGCCGCTGTAAGTACAGATGAAGCTTCACTGGCTCTTCCATTGCTCACCCACCGCACCTCCTGCTGTGCGGCCTGGTTCCTGGTCTGCAGCCCAGGGATTGGGGACCGCAGCTCTACGGGAAACAGGATGTTTTGATGGAGGGTGAAGGGAGAGAGCTTCTGAGGAGTTGGCATCTGAGCTGCCCCCAGCCATGCCTGCCATTTACTGACTGTCTGCCGTCTGTCAGCCGTGCCACTAGGCGCTCTCACATGCTCTGCCTCATTTAATCCTCCTACGATGTATGTCATATTCCTTCCATTTTTCAGATGAGAAAACAGAGGCTCAAAGAGGTAACAGCAGACGCTGTTGATACCTGACGCACACTCACTCAACCCTTCTCTGTGTCCCCTTGCCAGGTGGTAGCTTCCAGACGCCAGAGCCCCTCCACTCAGGTCTTGCTTCTCTTGGCGTCCTTGCCTGGGGGCTTTCTTAGGTATCTACGAACCAGGAAAAGGGGCAGGTGTGTTATCGAAGGAGTAGGTACCTGGACGCCCAGCCTCCCCGTCCCCAGATAGGATGGTTCTAAGCTACATTTTACATTGTCTCTCAGAGGGTCCCCCGCGGAACTGAGCCCCGTTGCTTCTGGCAGCGACCCGCACATTCACGCACCTTTATCACCTTGTCTCTCTTCCTTGTTTTACTCCACGCCCTGCTTCTGCTTCTTGAAATCACCTCCCAAGTACGGCTCTAGCACCCAAGTCTCAGGGTCTGCTGTTGAGAGAACTCAAGCTAAGACAGCTTAAGGGACCTGCTCAAGGCCCCCAATCAGGGCAGAACTGGAATGTGAGCCCAGGTCCACATGGGTCGCATTCCACGGTCCTAACTGCTACACCACATGGCGGTGACCTTTTAGCCCAGCTCCAGGCCCTTCACATCCTGACCCCAGCTGATTTTTTTTTTTTTTTGGTCTCATCTCCCAGCTCCTCGTTCTTGGCCATCCCTTACTCCAGGCACAGCAAATTGTTGGGAACATAACATTCTCCAGTCCTGCTATGTCCTGTCACCCCTGCATACCTTTACAAATGCTGTCTCAGCCAGGCATGGTGGCTCATGTCTATGATCCTAGCACTCTGGCAGGCCAAGGAAGGAGGATCACTTGAGGTCAGAAGTTCGAGACCAGCCTGAGCAAGAATGAGACCCTGTCTCTACTAAAAACAGAAAAAATTAGCTGGGTGCAGTGGCTCACGCCTGTAATCCTAGCACTCTGAGAGGCCAAGGCGGGAGAATCCTTTGAGCTCAGGAGTTCCAGACCAGCCTGAGCAAGAGTGAGACCCCGTCTCTACTAAAAATAGAAAGAAATTAGCTGGACAACTAAAAAACATATAGAAAAAAATTAGCCGGGCATGGTGGCGCATGCCTGTAGTCCCAGCTACTCGGGAGCTGAGGCAGGAGGATCACTTGAGCCCAGGAGTCTGAGGTTGTTGTGAGCTAGGCTGACGCCACGGCACACACTCTAGCCCGGGCAACAGAGTGAGACTCGGTCTCAAAAACAAAAACAAAAATAAAATGCTGTCTCCTCTGCCAAAATACGTGTTGAGTTTATGCAGTCCATCCAGTGTCCTCCACCTGGTGAACTCCAAACGCCGGTGTCCCAGCCCTGGGAGGGGACATGTTTGAGCCGTGCTTGGCACACCCAATCTCATTCAGTTGGCACAATGATTCTGAGAGGTCAGCATTGCCATCCCCGGTTCGCAGGTTGGGAAACTGAGGTAAGAGAAGCCAGGTGGCTTACGCTAGGTCTTAACACTTAGTAACTGGCAAAACCAGGATTGAAATCCAGATCTCTCTGTTCTGTTGCCACACCTTGGTGCCTGGCTGGAGGGAAAGGACAGGACCTGGGGTCTCTGAGGCTGCTTCCACGCCCCCGTCTGTCAGGCCTAACCCTAGAGCTGGGGAGACATCCCTCAAGGCAGTTGCCAGAGCCCTGCCTGGGAGAAGCAGGGACTGTGGCCCCGTGAGGAAGGAGGCTGAGGGGGCATCCTGCCCGCCCCCACCTGGAAGGGGGAAGCTGGCAAGGGCACTAATCTTCCTACTTTCCCGTTCCTTCCAGGCCTTAGAGAGCATCCTTGGCCTCAGCAACGTCCTGCTTCCCAGAATCTCTCATCAAAAATGATTCTTGGAGGCAGGGCCAGATCATGCCCACAGGCCAAGGCAGACCTGAATTTCTGCTTTTCATCTTCTCTTTCTGGCTCCAGCCTTGTTGTCACCAAGCCTATCAAATGCTGGTGAAGGCTCGCAGGCCCACAGAACACACACTGGCTTGGTGGCACTGCATTCTTGGCAGGTTTAGGGAAATGGGAAATGGGATGGAGGTGGAGTGGGGCAGGGGTGGAAACTTTTGGCAGTCCCTGCTTAAAATCCTTGTGGGGCTGCTTGCAGCCTCCGCGACAAAAGTTGCAGCCCTTACCAGGAGCCCAGGAGCCCTCCGTGATCTGGATCAACTTCTTCAGCCAGCCAGGTTCACTCCTTCGCAGCTGGCGTGACCGGCTGTTCCCTGGACAGGCACACACTCGGCCACTTCCGTGCATTTGCTTGTGCATTTCCATTTGCTTTGCCGCACCCTTCCCATCTGCTTCCCGTGCGGTCTTTCAGACTCAGTAGAGATGTCGCTCTCTCTGGGACATGCTCCTCAGCTGGTTCCTCTGTGCTCCTGAGTGTTCCCCAGCCCTCAGTGACATCCCCACGACAGCACACATGACAATGGAGGAACGCGATCTGCGTGCAGGCCTCCTTCTCCCCATGACCGCGGGCTTCTTGAGGGCCATGTACCTTCTTACTCATCCCCGCAGGCCTAGCACAGCGCCTGGTACGGTGCGTGTTGCTTAAAACAACGGGGCAGTGAGCAAGAGCACCCACAGCAGGCGTTGCACACACCCACGTCCGTCTTCAGGGTCCAAGCAAGGCAGGTAAGTTGGCGCAAGACAATAGGGAACACGAGGGACTGTGGCAAACTGGACAGTGAATGGCTTACATAAAGGAATTCAGATTCAGTTAAAGAAAATTGGTGGGTGAAATTCAGCCTCTGATAAAAACAACAATAATGATAGCTAACATGTATGATGAACCTACTCTGTGCTAGGACATGAGACACAGTGGTCCCGAGTGTGGACTCTAGAAATGGATTGCCTGGGTTTGAGTTTCATCTGTCCTGTCTGTTGGCTGTGAAACTTTGGTAATGTCACTTTATCTCTCTGAGCCTGTTTCCTCACCTGCAAAATGGAAATAGTAATAATACCCACCTTCGAGAGATGTTGTGAGGCTTCAAAGAGTGAATATACATAAAGTACAAAAAGTAGTGTCTGGCACATGGAAAACACCCCAGAAGTGTTAGCTATTTTATTCCTTGATGGTGAGCGTTCATAGAAGCCTCTCTGAGAAGGTGACATGTGAGCTGGCCCCTGATTGTAAGGGCCACCTATGCTGAGCTCTGGGAGGACAATGTTCCAGGCAAAGGGAGCAGCCAAGGAATGGGCCCGAGGCGCAGATGGCTCTACTGGGTGCGAGGGGCGGGAAGAAGGCAGCGGGGCCTGAGCCCAGTGAGCAGGGAAGGGGCAGAAGACAGGGCCTGGAGGGAAGGCAGGGGGCCCGTGCAGAGGGCCTTCCAGGCCATGGAAAGGAACCTGGATTTATTCTAGGTATGATGGAGCCACGGGGGCTGGCTTTAAAATAGAGGTTTGATTATGATGTTGGTGTGGCAAGTCCAACAGATCAGGAGATGACTGCCGTTGAAGGGGGAGGGGCCAGATCCCAAGAGGCAGGGCGCACCGTGCCATGGGGGCCACACCGGGACACACCAGGGTCAGTGAGGAGGCAGAGAGGGAGCCAGGGAAAAACATGGGCAGGAGCCTGTGTTGTGGTTTCCTTGGGAAGGAATGGACGAGGCAGGGCACACAGGCTCAGGAATGCCTAGTCTGAATACTTTCAGCAGGCTCTGGGACACAGGGGCTGTCACTAGGCGTCTGGTACCTGGCCCTGGGGTGACTAGGGCAGGGGAATAGTGGCCCTGAGTGCGAGAGCCCAACAGAGGAGGAGGCTGGCAGCGTGCATGTGAAAGGCGCACTCAAGGGCTGGTTGCTCTAGGAATCGGCTCACGAGGCCCTGGAGTCACAGCATCGAAATACAGAAAAGAAAAAGACATGGTTAGTGCAGAGTTAAAGCCAAGGGCGGAAGGGGCTTATACTTTAACCAGATCCTCTGGCTGCTGGATGAGAAAGTATTTTAGCGAAATGGGAGGAAAGTTAGAGACCAGAGGCCAAATGAAGGCAGTTTAGCCCAGGGCGAGGGCGGGGAAGGTGGGAGCCAGGCTGGATTCTGGGTTCCCGTGGAGGTGGGGCTGGCAGGACCTGAAGAACATCCGACAAGGACTCTGTCTGGATTACAGGAGGCAGCTGGAGGCCCATCCTGTTCTTATTTCAGGGACTCGCATCTGTGCTTTCCCCCTTAGTTGGGGATGGGGCTATCTTGCTCTTCTGATATTAATGGCTTATTAAAGGGATTCTAGAAAATGATACTTCCAGGATTAGAGACAGACATAAAGTGCCCAGCATAATGACAGGCACATGGCAGGTACCGAACAAATCAACTGCTTTTTCTTGCATAAGGGAAAGTAGAGGGTTCAGGAGAGCTGTCAGACAGACCACGGTTTGGGTCCGGCTCTACCCGCCTTAGCTGGGTGACCCCAGACAGGTGATTTCACCTCTCTGCATCTACCTTCCCTGATCTGGAAGCAGAGATAAGAGCGCCTAGCTCTTCTGGAGGTTGTGAGAATTAAATGAGGCCAAGTATGTAAGGGTCCCAGCCCCAGCAGAGCTCCAAGATTATAGCAGTAATTATCACATTTCAGGAATGTCAGCCTGGGGTCAGGCTCCCAGGGGGGCCAAGACTCAGAAATGGGACTTCACCTCCTCCTCAGAGCCCACTCTGCGCCTGCTCCCCATGCCCCCGCCTCCGCCCCAGCTCCCACCCCTCTGCTGGGCATCTCCTCAAAGAGCCAACGGGAGGCTGTGTCCACTCTGGGAAGGGAGGAGAGGAGAAATAAACCTTCCCCCCTTGGCTTTGGAAAGCAAACTGTTAATTACCTGGGCTTCTCAGCAGCCTGCCTGCTGGGTAAACATTTGCCAAGCTGGCTCCGCTGAGTAACCCCTTGGTGCCCAGGGCAGAGGGGCAGGTGTCTGGCTGTGGGCTGCTGGGGGGTGGGGAGGGGGTCCAGGAACGACTTGAGGGAGGCTGGGCACAGCTTCTGAAGCCTTCAAAGAGACTCTAATTCAGGAGAAACATTCAGGAGGAAGGAGCAGAATGACTTCAGGATCAGGGTTTGCGATTCACTGCACTTGGCCTGTCCGGTCCGCTGCTCCCCAGACCCCCGCCCCAGGAATGCAGCCCCCACAGCGTGGCTGGGGCTGAAAACTCAGCCTGCAGCACGAGGCATGGACTGTGTCCTGTGTGTGAGGGGCTGGACCGGGGACGCCTGCCCACCCCAGTCCCCTGGCTTTCTCTGGAAAACAGAAACCTACCCTAGAGGAAGCAGAGACCCACCTCCCAGAGGAGGGAGCCCAGACCCTGCCACGTCTAGGTGGAGCTGGTTAGAAGGCAGACTTGGGTGGACTGTAATTATTCGCCTGTACATAACTGTACAGTTTGCCAAGCACTTTCCCATGTGTTATCTCATCCAGTGAGTCCCACAATAAACCTGCAAAGAGGGAATTAGGCCCCTGTGATGCAGTGGTTCAAATCCACGTTCTATTACTCACTGGCTGTGTAGCCTTGGTGCAATCACCTCTCTGAACCTCACTAACCTCGTCTATAAAATTGGTAGAAGAGCCACTTGCCCTGGCGGTTTTGCTGTGAGGCTTAAATGAAATCTTAGATCTAGACAGCTCAGCACGTGGCCAACATTTCCCTCAGAGTCCCCATTTTACAGAAGAGGAAAATGAGGTTCGGTGAACTATCAAATTATAATCCTCTGGCCGGGCGCAGTGGCTCTCGCCTGTAATCCTGGCACTCTGGGAGGCCAAGGCGGGAGGATCGCTTGAAGTCAGGAGTTCAAGACCAGCCTGAGCAAAAGCGAGACCTAGTCTCTACTAAAAATAGAAAAATTAGCTTGTCATTGTAGCGCGCACCTGTAGTCCCAGCTCCTCGGGAGGCTGAGGCAGGAGGATCACTTGGGCCTGGGAGTTTGAGGTTGCTGCGAGCTAGGCTGACACCACTGCACTCCAGCCCGGGCAACAGAGTTGAGACTCTGTCTCAAAAGAAAAACAACAAATTTTATATATACATAAAATCCTGTAAATGTTAAAAAAATTATCATACAAGTACATAGTGAGCACGTGTCTACGCTGTATTTCACTCATTCGTGACTCCACCAGGGTGACGAAGCTGGTCCGGAGGGCTCACTGAGGACAGTCAGAGAAGCACAGAGAACGCTGGAACAAGATTGCTATTAGTAGTTAGATTCCAAATTGGCAAACGCCCTATCGTGCATGACCTATAACCTTTGGGGGGTGATCTCTACTGGTTGAAATCATTAGTGTCACTATTGGACAAAAATTATTTGCATCTTATTTGTTTTCTACAAACAGCATCTTATTTCTCAGACTTATGAAATGTCTGTGCTCTGATGCATAAGGAATAAAAAGTCAAACAAAGTGACACTCCCTTAGGGAGTCACATGGCACTTGGGGTTGAGTGAGACAGTGCCCCAGTGGGACAATAAAAGTCACATAGTCTCCTCACTTCCAAGTTTTGCATAATTTTCCTTAACAAGGTCAAGTGTTGACAGGACAGCAAATGGAAGGACTGACCTTCCAGTCTGTGTCAGGATCACTTCTGAGTAAGAATTCCAGATCTTTCTGCTCTGCAAAGCCTAGTCCTGCTACCACTTTTGGCCGATGTTAAGAAAATGAAAGCCCAGAAAAAGGGTGTGACTTGTCCAATATTACACACCGTGCCTGGGAAAGGAACAGAGGCCAGACCCTGCTTGCCCCACACCCCATCCCTGGGTCCCTGTGCAGCTTCCCTGGCCCTGCGCCAGGTGGGCTCCAGGTGGGCTACCCACTCTGAGCAGGAACTGCTCTGCACCCCGGGGGCGTTTGGGGGGCAGACTCACTCCAGCAAAGCCGGCTGGTGGTGCAGTCTTGTGAGATTCACCATGGTTTGCGGTTATCTGTGCTCAAGCGAGAGCTGAAACCCGGAACCTCCTGAAACTTCCCCCCCCACCCCCGCTAATCCTGCAGTGAGACACGCAGGCAGCCGGGAGCGGGAGGCACAGACAGCCGCAGACAAGAAGCAGCAGATGGGTTTCCACGGTGATCATCTCCTGGAGTCCAAGAGTCTTCCTTCCTCCTGAACAGAGGGGGAGGTGCATCAAGAACAGGGATGAGGAGGGCGACACCCAAGTCCTCGTCCTAATTTCCCCCAGATGGACCGCTTGGTGCTCCTTAGGCAAGTCATCTCAGTCCCCGGGTCTGAGGAGGGACAGCAGGATGCCATTTGTTAGGTGCCTGCTCCGTGCCAGGCTGGGCGTGCTGAAGGCTGTGTGTCCATTTTTTCACTTATGTAGTCCTCCTCCTGCGAGCCTTTAAGGAAAAATCTATTATTGTCATCCTCATTTTACTGATGAGGAAACAGAAGCACAGAGAGGCGAAGTAACTTGCACAGGAACACACAGCACTACACAGTGCCCCTTCCTCTCCGAAGGCCAGAGCCATTCCTTCCAGAATTTTCAGGTGCAGCCTGAAAAAGGAGGCAGAGAGGGAAGCCCGAGCAGGGTGCAGAGAAGGAACATTTCCGATGAAACATGGGGTCGTCAGCCCCCATTCTCTCACTGGGCATCTTGGCCCATAGGACACCTGGCACCTCAGGCGGAAGCACTCCCGTGACAGGCAGCCGCGGCTGTGACACCACCACAGCTGTGACACAAACACCGCAGTGCTCAGAGCTCTGGGATGCCTCCAGAGCACCTCCTTGTCCTCAGATCCACATAAAGGCCTGTTTCAAGCCTGCCCTCCTCCTCCGGGCAGCCTCCCGCACTGAACTTGAGGCCAGGCCTTCTCCTCCCCCGCACTGCTGTCCTCTCCTTCCCACCCGGGCTCCTTCCTACCTCCCCAACATGTTGGCTTCTGTCGACCCTGCAGGTACAGGATGGGGACTTCTGGTGACTGTGATGAGCACAGAAGAGATGGAGGTCCTGGAGCCCTTAGCAAATCCCGGAGACCTTTTTTTTTTTGAGACAGGATCTCACTCTTTCACCTCAGGTAGAGTGCAGTGGTGTCATCACAGCTCACTGCAACCTCAAACTCCTGGGCTCCATTGATCCTCTTGCTTTAGGCTCCCAAGTAGCTGGGACTACAAGCGTCTACCACGCCCAGCTAATTTTTCTGCTTTTAGTAGAAATGGGGTCTGGCTCTTGCTCAGGCTGCTCTTGAACTCCTGGCCTCAAGCAATCCTCCTGCCTCAGACTCCCAGGGAGCTAGAATCACAGGTGTGAGATCTATTTTTAAGATGAGCCCAGCTCAGTGCTGCCTGCCAGGATGCCCTGCCTTCTCTTTCTCCATCCAAGCCCTGGGGCCACTGCGTGAATCACATCCAGGCAAGCCCGGGTCCCAGCTGTCCTGAGAGCCTCCCCTGCAGAGATGAAAGTAGGAGAAGGCTTATGTGTGTGCACAGGTGTGGGCATATGGGCATAGCCAGCCCGGGTGCCCAGGGCTTGGGGATGGAGGAGCTGGAACAGGGTCAGATATCCCCCCAATCCCCTAACCATCTGGTCTAGGCCTTCTAGCCACCCAACTGTGTCCATCCATCTACTCCTTCACCCACTCAACAAGCATTCTTGGACATTTACCCTATTAATGCTGGGCATGGGAAGCATGAATGAGACCTGACGGTTTCTAAAAACCATCCTTCAGGTCTCAGGGTAGGTATCACTTCCTCTGAAGTCTTCTCTGGCCCCCTGGGCTGGGCAGCCCCATGGTCCCCTCCCCTCACTCTGTAATCGCCTGGTTACTGGTCTCATTTTCCCTGGACGGTGAGCTCCTGAGGCAGAGGTGTGTTTGTCTCACTAGGAGGCAGAACCGTGCGGAGGTTAGAGAAGTGGGGGACTGGGTCCAAATCCTGGCTAAGCTGGGGATTTAGGCAAGTTACTTACGCTCCCTAGGCTTGTTTCTCATCTGTAACATGTGGACAATCAATCACAGGGTCTCCCTCGTAGGGTTGGGGAAAGGTCGAGCTGACACCACGTTAGCACGTAGAGCGTGCTTGGCGCGTAGCAAGTGAGGTACGCATGTTAGCTCTTAACTCCTACTCACGCCATACCCCAGCGTCCAGCACAGGACTCAGCCCGTGTTTAACACTCATAAATATCTGTTAGATGAACGAATGGAGGTGTGTAGAGATAGAGGGATGAAGAAACGGCATGAGAACCTAGAGGAGGGCCCCAACCCAGGCCCTTCACTGGCCATTTTGAGGATAGTCTTGGTGTATGAACTGTGCCCCATCCCCAGGCTGTGGTGGCCCCCTTGTCTGAGATCGGGGCAAGGCAAGCAAGGAAAGGAAGCTGCCACTTGTCGTGGGCCCCCAGGGGATGGGCCTGGAGTTAACCTGGCAACCGTCTCATGCTGAGATCCTCACGTCCATTCTAGAGAGAAGGGGACAGAGGCCCAACACCACCCAGCCAGTCGGGGCTAGAGGCAGAGTCCCACCTCAGGTCTGCCAACTCCTGTGCCCTCCCTCGTCAGCTTGGGGTCCTGTGTCTCCCCTGTTACCCCAGCAATCCTTCGGTGGGTGACACCACCTGTTCCTGACCCCTCACGGAGCACAGACCAAGGAAATGACAGGGGAGGCCCTCAATGGGGCGTGGACTAATGGAGAGTCATGTTCAGGAAGAACCTCCCACGTGGACTGGAGCAAAGGCTGGGAGCTGGCTGAGATTGGGGGCGGGGACGCTGAAGGTGGAGGCGACCAATCCTGGGGACAGTTGGGGGCACCTCACCCAACTCCCCCACCCACACCCCTTATCTCCTCACTTATCTCATCTGTTGACTTTCTCATCTGCTGGTCTGTAGACTCCCCACGCTCAGACACCCAGCTGGGCCGACCAGTGACAAGAGCTCAGGGTTCAAATCCCCACCCTGCCACTTAGCTGGGTCACCTTAGGAAGAGTCCATCCCCTCTCTGAACTTCACTTTTCTCAGCTGTAAAAAAAAAACCAGATAAACCTCTGCCGTGGAGGGTCGCTGGAGGATTCAGAGACAGAGGCTGTGACAGCTCCTGGCCGGCAGCAAGGCGTGGGGCCTCCGGTTATTATTGCCAGCAATCGAGGAAACTGGTTTGGAAGGAGTTAAGTGCAGACCCTGCCTCCCAGCTGGGAGCGAATCAGGGCTGGCAGGGGAGGAGCCAAGCTGCTGCTGGGAAAGAGATCTCCACCGGCCAGATGCTGCCTGGAGAGGGAACCGGAGGAGGGGACAGCAGGGCTCAGGGGACATGGGGCAGGGGCTTAGGGCAGGGGACCTGGCCTCAGCGCCGTGACAGCTCCAAGCCAGAGGGTAGAGGGCAGCTGCTGGGCTGGGGGGAAGGAGAGGCTGCGCTGCCTGAGCTGGGGGCACAGTGGAAGAGGACAGGACCCTGAGCCCTCCCCGTCCCCTAGGCAGGGAACACCAGCTGCCCCTAGGGTCTGACCTCAGCTAACCCTGAGGGCCCACATGGGGCAGAGGGTCTAATTTTAGGTCCAGCCACAGGGCACCAGCCCAGGAGTGCCTGCCAGCGGGCACAGGGGCGGCCAGGCAAGGGCAGGAGTGGAAGACCAGCTCTGCTGCCTTCCAGCCTGCCCCCTGGTCACGCCACCCCCGTGGGAGCCCTGATAGTCCCCCATGGCCTGGCAGACAGCCCTCTTCTCAGCTGCGGGCAAGGTCAGGGGGTGCGGCCAGGAGGGCAGAGGGACGTGGCCTTGCAGTCTGGACAGGGGTTGCATCAGCCTGAGTGGTGCCCAGGGGCAGGGGGCCCTGCCGGGAGGGCAAAGGCTGGCTTGGTTGTCCAAAGGCCGAGGAAGCAGAGTCCCAGGCAGGAAGGCAAGTCCAGAAAGCTGGGTCCTACCTGGCCTCCTCGTGCCTGGCCGGTGACTCACTGTTTGACGTGAGGCAGGCAGCCTGCTCCAGATGGGCCTCGGTCTTCCCATCTGTACAATGAGAGCACTGGACTAGAAGGCGGGTCCCAGCTCCAGTCTCCGCCCTCGGGGCCCTCCTCTTCCCGCTTGCTGGCAGAGGCCTCCCAGCTTCCCTCAGCCCTGGCTGTGGGTGGCCACATGCAGTCGTGGAGAAGGAAGTCCCTCTGGCTGGCACTGTCAGCCTCCTGGCTGCTCCTTGTCCTCCTGGGAGGCTTCCCCCTTCTCCGCCCAGCAGTGCCCCCCAGACCTCGGCCAGGAGGCCCCCAAAGATGGCCCCGCTGGCTGGATGCAGAGCTCCTGCAGAGTTTCTCCCAGCCTGGGGAGCTCCCAGAAGATGCCCCTCGACCTCCTCAAGCCTCTCATGGTAGCAGCAGCTGCAACTGGGAAACCTGCTTTGACACCTCGAAGTGCAGGGGTGATGACCTCAAGGTGTTCGTGCACCCAGTGGCAGCAGGACCGATCTCTGAGACTCGTCGCAAGATCCTGGCTTCCGTGGAGGGCTCCCGCTATCACACACTCAGCCCTGCCGAGGCCTGCCTCCGCCTCTTCCTCAGCCTGGACCCTCCGGCTGGAGAGTGTAGCCCAGTGCCTACGCCATGGAATAAGGGCAGGAACCATCTGGTCCTCAGTCTCCACCCAGCCACCTGCCCCAGGACCTTCCAGCTGGGACAGGCTATGGTGGCCGAGGCCAGCCCCACAGTGGACTCCTTCCGGCCTGGCTTCGATGTGGCCCTCCCTCTTCTCCCTGAAGCCCACCCATTGCGAGGTGGGGCTCCTGGCCAGCTGCGGCAGCACAGCCCCCAGCCCAGGGTAGCCCTGCTAGCCTTGGAAGAGGAGAGGGGTGGGTGGCGCACAGCAGGCATCAACTCCTCTGCCTGCCCCTGGGATGGGCACTGTGAGCAAGACCCTGCACCCGAGCAGTAAGTAAACCTTTCCTCTTGGGGGCTGCATGGAAGGGGGACTGTGATAGAAGCAAACTCATAGACCAGGGTAGAGGGCAGGATTGAGATGGAAGAACCAGCTAGTCCTGGCAAACTTAGGCCTTAGCTGCAGCAGGAGGGAGTCAGGTTAGACAACAGAGAGCACTTCCATCAAGATTGTGATTGGCCACAAGAGGTGTCAAAGACAGGTTTTGGAGTTCTCCCTTGAGGATCTTTAAAAACATAAAACAACTCACTCCTGCTTAGTCCCATATTCCAATCCTTTCCCATATTCCAATCCTCCTACCCTAATATTTTATGGAACATATACGTGTATAGTGCTTACTCTGTGCCAAGCACTTTTATAAATAATGATTATAATAAAATACTACTAAAAGCTATCATTTAAATGTTTACGTACCAGATACTAAGCTCAGAGAGGTTAAGTAACTTATCTGAGGTCACCTAGCCAGATAGAGCCACTATTTTAATCCAGAATAGCCTTCAGTACGAACGTTCTGAGTTTTAAGTAAGAGTTTATGATCAACCCCATCAAATACTTCAGAGGGGCCGCGGAGGTTAGTAACTGGTCACAGCTGGAAGATGCTCTTATGCCTAATTTTGGGGATTAACCTCTCAAGGAAACAGCCTTTGGTTACAGCAAATATGATGAAGGTCAGCTTTAAAGAAGAACTTCCCTCCAGTGAGAGGGCTTGATTATATGTAAGGAGGTGGGAGCCTGTGGGACCTGGTGAGCGTGTGCAGAGACTTATGTCCACCTGGGCTAGCTGGGGTGACACACCTCATGTGATAAAGCACTTAGCCCTAAGCACCCTGGCCCCTCTGCATCCGCAGGAGGCCAGCAGTCTCCAAAGGCTAGCTGTGCAGGCAAGAGGGAAGTCCTCCCGAGCTTATCCAGGGCCCCTGAAACCGTCACTCTGGTGTCCTTCCTGTGCTCTGTCCCCCAGGCACCTCTCCCTGTTCTCTGCTAGAACAACGTCACCTATTCTGAGCTCCACTTCCCTCCCAGGAATTCTCCACGTGGCCAAGCTCCATTTTTGCCTCTGCTTGGGGCTCCTGGGGCTTCTCTCAGCCTAAGGGCTCTTGTGGGAATGGAATCCCACCACCTCCTGAAGGCACACGGAAGCCTCCAGGCAGCCCTCACAGCAGGGGTAAGAATGGAATCGCCCCAGGCAGCCCCAGGGCCCTTCCTCCAGGACACATCCTTAGCTGACATACTCGACAATAACCCGAAAAGTCATCGGGGATCTCCCCCAGGCCCCGCAGGCTCAGAGCTTGGACAGAAGCTCACCTTTGGTGACAATGTTCTCCGTTCACTTTTCTGCTTAGGCACTCAGCTATTCTCGCTTGCAGGAAGTTCCTCTTTCGGCTGACTTTAGCTACCTCCAAGTGCAGTTCGTTACTGGTGAAGCTGCAAGCTTTGCAGTCTGAACTTCGAGAAACTGGAAGTCAGGGAGCTGTACCCAGCACGCAGATGCTCACTAAGTGTTTGCTGATGGATCCAGAATTGGCCACGGTTTTCTAACTAGCATGGGTCACCCTCTGAGTAGCATTTTTGATAAGTTTATTTCCAAGGCATGAAGCTTGACAGCCTTTCATTGTCTTCTGAACTTCAAGGAGTTTTGTCTCTGGTCTCAGCCTACCTGCAGGTGACAAGACCAGTAATCTCTGGGGTAGCTTAAGCCTCGATTTCTCGGAAGTGCCAGGCAGCTGCCTGCGCCAGACAGCCAATATCGGGACAGAGTGAGAGAGGCAGCCTGAATAAACAAGCGCTGGCCAGAGAAAGAGGCCATTCACTGTCCCTGCCACTGTCACATTCGCTCAGCTGGCCAGAGAGGGGGAGGGGAGGAAGCTAACATTTCGGGGTTGTCTGTCTTGGGCGAGGTGCTGCGCCAGGCACTTCACCTGTCATCGCTAACCCTTTAACACGCCCTGCAGGGGAGATGTTGTTGTCCCCATTTCAGGGAACAGGAAACTGAGGCTCAGAGAGGTGGAGTGAGGTAGCCAAGGGCCCTTGGGTGACAAAGTTCTGTCTCTGCTCTCCGTGGCCCACCTCTCCTTTGTGATCGGGTGCTGGGAAGCAGTGGAGTCGGGGTTAAACGCTGTCCGTCTGGCTCCCGAACCCATGTTTTTCCACTTTGGTTGAACAGTCTCTTGTTGCTTTGGAATAAGTCTCCACCCACTTAAATTGTTATTTATTTATTTTCATGAATAGGTAATTCATTCGCATAGTACAAAATTCCAAAGGTACAAAAGGGTATACAGTAAAAAGTCTCCCTCCCACCCCTGTCTCCGGCCACCCAGATTTCCTGCCTGGAGCCAAACACCATTTCCAGTGTCTTGTATGTCCTTGCTGAGAAACTCTGTGTGTGCACAAGCAACATATATGTAGATTCTCCACTATTTTTCACAGCAGACACCTAATGCATGTTTTAAAGTCTGCCAGCCTGTATCCACTGGGCACAGGCAGTGCAGTCCCTAGAGCCCATGATACTTTTAGGGGCCCATGAAGATATTCTCATTTCTTTGAAAATCAGAAGGAAAAAAGATGAACTTTTTTTTTTTTTTTTCTTTTGAGACAGAGTATCACTCTGTTGCCCAGGCTAGAGTGCCATGGCTTCAGCCTAGCTGACGGCAACCTCAAACTCCTGGGCTCAAGGGATCCTACTGCCTCAGCCTCCAGAGTAGCTGGGACTACAGGCATGCACCACCATGCCCGGCTAATTTTTTCTATATATATATTTTTAGTTGTCCACTTAATTTCTTTCTATTTTTAGTAGAGACGGGGTCTTGCTCTTGCTCAGGCTGGTCTCGAACTCTTGA